>JAVJGG010000007.1:34606868-34646774 GCA_035590195.1 Aviceda cuculoides
GGATGGAGATCGATGTGCTTTTTATTATTTAAAGATCTCTGGGGTCTTTTTAGATTACCTTAACCATAGATGTTGCAGTAGTCTGATAGGAAAGTTTATTGTATTTCAAAGTATTTTGCCTAAAGTAGGAAACTTATGCTTCATTTTCAGAATCAGTAGGGAGAACAGAGGGAGCAAAAACGTCTCTGATTTTTGGAGAATATATAATGTCGTAAAGCTTTTTGTTGACACTTTTGCAGCTACAAAGAGCTAACAAACAGCTGTGTTAACACGCAATCAGTCAATCATGTAGAAAAAGACAGTGAAAACTAAGTTTGGAGATATTGTTTAACAAAATCAGTATATTTATTTTATCTCCATTCTAGATACAGGCAAAGAAATATCAATGCTTTCTTTTAGGAAATACTTGATATATAGATACATAAATACATACACACACACACACATGCATTATATATAAGTAAAATTTTCCAGTTACAGTATAATGTACATGGGAACAAAATCCCTGAGCAAACAGTATTTTCAGAAACAGTCATTTTGACAGAGTAGCTAAAGCTAGTATCTGTTTTACTGTTGTCTGTGAAATACTTAAGATAATGGGGTATAATTCCATTAAATTCCATTTGCCTTATGTTTCAAAGAGTTGCCCGAGTGGGCCACAGACAAGTGTAATTCTCCATTAAGTGAAAACCCAGATCTGAATCCAGACTGTGTTTTTTCTCCCCTGTGAGCTGGCATGAGTCAGGAGACCCGTGCAGAGCTTCAACTGTGAAATCACTGGGCCTTGGAAATATAAAATCCAAATAGGGTGTTGAAGCTGTAGACCAAGCCAAACAGTGTGTCGCAACCAATTTAGCCAATGACATGGAAAACCAGACCCAGATAAACAGAGGAAGGTGTGATCCTTGCTTAGGAAATTAGGGAATATTTGGAGTCAAGAGATAAGGATATGAGGTGAAGAACATTTCCTCGCCAGCCTCTGCCATGCACAAATGCCAGCAGGCATGGTACTAGCAAATTTGCTGGCAAGCTAGAGTAGGTTATCTGGGAAGCTAGAGTAGATAGGTCTGGCCAAATATCTATCTAGTGTGCTTCCCTTGTGGACAGAGAGCTCAGTGCCATGGGGCTAGAAGTGGCTTCGTATCTCTGATATAACCCCTGGCCCCATCCATCTGCCCACACTTGCACATAAGAATAAAATACTTTCAGTACATGATTCATTTTGAGGAGAAACCTGTTCCTCATCAACAGGGATGTGACAGGCTCTGTTCTCAGGTGTGCCAGGTTAAACCCCCCAGAGCATACAGCCTGGCAGCTTGTTCTGTCACTCGCTTAGTAAAAGATAATCACCCTGTGTCTTTTAGCTCAGTTGTTATGTACTTGAGAACCGTAGCATGCTTGCCTCCTCTGTGCCAGCTACCAGGGGATTTGGGAGCTGCAGGGAAAAATGTGCTTCTGTTGTGCTCTTGCACAAGTCGCATATCATTCTCCCTAGTTTCCAGAAGTATCAATTCGAGCAGTATCAGTTCACTTGCATGGATGACATGGTTATCTTTTTGGAAGACAAACTAGAAAAAGTGACAATTACCCTTCAAACTGGCTGATTGTCTTAATGTACTTAAAGCAATACTGCAAAATCACAATGAAGCCTTCTGCTAGCAGCTGCAATAGCTATGTCTAAATGTTTACTTAAGTGAGTTCCAGCAGTCAAAATGTATTAACTTTGTTCCTTCTTCCAGAGAGACAAGAGAACGGCACTGAACAGTAGGTTGAATCCTGTCTTTTCATTGCTTTGAGATCTGTCATGGGGCACTTGTGAATGCAGCAGATTCTGCATGAGATTTTCTTTGATCTTTCTCTATTTAAACATAATAAGCAGTTGCCTCCCCAGAGAGAAATATCCTGTTGAAAGTGATGCGCTTGCAGTTATTGTACACCTGTATGCATGATAAGCAGCTGTTCCAGCATGGACAGAAATGTGATGGCTCTCCACTGTTTTGCAAGGGACCCTTTTGAAATGGATAAGTGGCTTATGGTGTGCCACAGGGCCCATTGGCCCAGTCTTTCTTCTCTTCTCTTATTTTTTTCTTTTTTTTTTTTTTCAATTTTTGCCCCATTGATTTCCCCCCCCCTCCTTTCCCATCCCCCTTCTTTTGTTCATGTTAATGTTTTTTTTATTCTGGATTATTTTTCTTCTTCCTTTTCTCGTGTCTCGCATTATTTCATGTTCCTCTGTCCCATATTCTCTCAGCTAGTCCATTTGCAGAGGCTCAGTTAGAACAGTATTGGCATAATGAGTTTGAGGAGAGTTAAACTGAGAAAGATCCCTTAGAAGTTATGTATTAGAGGCCATTGAGTCTGGCTGTGGCCTCTATGTTTTGTATGACCAAAAGCAACATCTGGGCTGCTGATTTACTTGCTAGCCCTGACTCCCTGGACATCTGAAGTGGTCCTTCTTGCAATTCAACATGGCTAAAAGCCTTGTATTGACAGAAAAAAGATGATTCTCTCTTTTCCCTGAGATGTACTTTTTCTGTGGAGCACTAGATTGAACCTGGAGTCATGCAACTTGATTTATTACATATTTTAAGAGAAAGGTGTTTTCAGAGATATTGGTATATGGTGTTTTCCACCACCAACACTTATACATGATCCTATACAAAGCCCTTTTCAAGCCTGCCAGTGTAGACTGGCATAGGCGCTGCCTCCTCCAGATCATAATCTTAGGGTTTTGTTTGGCTGACCAACATGAATGCTGACTGTCTGCTTAAATGTTTTCTGACTTCAACAGGGCCCAGTCAGATAAAGAAGGAGTCAAACTTCTTTCTGTGAAGACAACTTCTCCTGAGACTGGTGAGTGTTTCCTCTGTGTGTATGTCAGTCTTCCTCTCTGAGTCCAGAGAAGTGTAGTTTTTGGATGTCATCTCCAATAGCAAAACCATCTTCAGTTCTTGTCAGGTCAAAGTCACTGCAAAAATTCCTCTACAGTGGAAATCCTCAGATTGGGAGCCTGTAGAGCTGCATTGCAGCTGCACTGTGTGTGGTATCAGTATTTGGGAGTGAGAAGTATGACTGGTTTAGGGAAAATAATTTTTTAAAATCATTGATGGCAAGTGGTCTACTGTTAGGCATGTTCAGGAGTAAGAGTGATCATGATATTTATCAGCTAAATCTGGCTATACAAGGAAGTTTGAAGACTAGTAATATTCTAAGGGCCAAAATGTTTGGGAGTCAGTGCCATAGGTAAACAGGGCTCTGCTGGAGTTGGTGTTGGCAGTGTTCAGTCAGCCCTGTACCTAGTCACCCTTTGCATTCCAAATCCTATTCTCATTGCAAATTCCTCTGTCCTGTGCTTCACTGATCCAGTTTCTTACAAAATATGTGGTAATAAAACCTAAAGGAGCAGAGGTTATAGGTAACATGCACAAAAGAAAGCAAAATCTCATCAATATAAGTAGAGATGGACGCAGTTATAGGTTCTGCAAGAAATAGAGTAGCACAAAATAAGACTGAGGCAGAAAAAAAACCCTCACTAATCTGATTCCCAGCTATTCAGGAAAAAAAAAACCAAAACCAAACCAAACAAAACAAAACAAACAAAAACAAAAAAAAAAAAAAAACAAAAAAAACCCAACCAAACAAACAAACAAAAAAAACCACAAAACCTGCCAAACCAAACAAAACAGAAAACCAAAACCAAAAATGAAACCTCCTATGGTAGAGCTACTCACGGTGAAAACTTCCTCCTATTGCAGTTCGTTTCCTCAGCGGTGTAGCTCTCACCATTGCTATCACCTCATCTGCAGAAGTCCTCCAGGAAAAACAGCCTCTTACTTTATGCTTTTTTAGGTATAAAGCCCTTTTTTTTAAGGTTTTTGGCCATATGTTTCCACTACTGACATTTCAGAGGTTGCCTGATATCTGCTCTCCCCTTTCCTCTAAATTCACGGAGAGTCCTCTGAAACACAGCACTTGATCTGAACTGTCCTCTACTTGCTGTAGGGGCACAGTTTGCACTCTCCAGCCTTCTCTGCAACTCCCAGAAGCTTTTGCACAATTCAAAAGACCCACAGGGCAGTTCTGGCAGCCCTTGCAACAAGCTGTGCAAGGTCCCTGCAGCCTTGTTGACATAGAGCAGCAGGCTAGGAGGCTAGAGGGGGAAGGAAAAGGGCTTGCTCCATCACAGGATGCATCATTCTGCTCCACTGCTGCTGAGCAAATCCAAACTACCCTATGGCACTTAAGCAATTGTGCTCTGGCACTTAAGCGACTGCACTTCAGAGCTTTGTGAATTGGAATATTTTATTTATTTATTTATTTATTTATTTTAGCATATGTCTTTGGGTCTGGACTTTTAGCTTTATTTTAAGGGGTATGGAGTTATATGTGTGTTTTCATTTAAAATCAGAGGGGTTTTTTTGAAAGCTGAATGAAGTCAGAAACTGGAATTCATAGACGTTTTTGATTGATCCTACTCTCATACCAGTTTCACCAATAAAGTAACTTCACTGGCAGCAGCAGGATTATTTGTATTTTACAGCACGGTAAATAAGAAAAGACCCCGGCTCACTGTTTTTTTTTCACAAAATGAGGTCTAGTGACTGTTAATCAGCTACTGGTTCACCAAATATCTAAATATCTTTCATCCAGAGGATGCTTGATATTCTTCTTTACTGAAGTATGATGTATGCATGCTATAATTGGAGGGTATGAGTCATAACCACTTAGAAGACAAGATTCTTGCCCTCTTCTCATTAATACAATTCATATTTAAACTAGCTACCATTTCTCTTGAATTCTTACATCTTTATATGTTTCAAAATTAAACATGCTTTCACAGAAATGGAAGTCCTGTTCTTCCCCAGGTTTTTAGAGACACTCTACTTCTTAAAAGCAGTCTGAAAGAAGGGCCTGTTTTCTTACATAAATATTTGTCACTCAGGTATTTTCAAATATGTTAGGATGCCTGCCCATTTGAATAAGATTTACTTGCTTCATTAAAAGCTCAGGCATAAAGGCAAGTGTTTCTTCCAGTACAGATAGAAACTTGAGAATTGTTTGACTTGTAATCCCTCTTACAACTACTGAAAAAAGTTGTAATGTGTAAAACTTCTTTACATGTGTTCTTTTTCCTTTTTAGACACATAGAATCCAGCTCAATTAAAAGATTAATTCATTGTCTGGCCGTTTAGAAAGTCTGTGTTGTAGCCGCCTCTGATTGTACATACCAACAAAACTACAAAAGGTTTTGACTGAAACTAGGAAGTTCTTGAAAGCAGCCTTAACTTTACAGATAGAGCTACATCATCCTCTAGCTATCAATAGGCTGCTCAGCTGCCTGAGGTCAAACATATATACAACAAAGTTCTGCTTTGACATGTGTTCAAATTAAGCTTATTATAAGTATACATTATATTTTTTTAATTTTTACTTTTTATTCCAAATAGAAGCTTTTGATATTATATAATTGTGTTAAAAATGTGTAAAAAAACATATATGCAAAGCAAATACGGATATGAACCACAAACTGCTCAAGTAGGCAACCTAGAAAAACCCTGTGTCAGTGTTATGCATGATGTATCTTGATCAAAGGTTATGGTGAGTTTAATCTTGCCTTATTTTTATCTATCTAAAAACTAAGCCGGCTGCACATAGCCAGCTGAAAGAGATGTATGTGTCCAGAGGGCTATTTATTCCATCTGCCTTGGACATGTATCTTGAACTGGAATGAGCTGACCTATGGAGGTCCATTGACTACTGAAGGATCCTATTTTAGGACTTCTAAAATTAGGTCCTGACTATAAATTGAAAGAAAAAAGAAAGAGTCCTTTTTCAGAAGGATAGCTGAATTAAATTTAATCAAGAATATTATTTCAAATACCTGCAATTAATGTGAAAGAATACAGGAAAAGAACAGTGTTCAATTAAGCCTGGACTAAAGTAATCATTTTTAATGGAGCAGTATCATCAGGAACACTAGGTAAAACTGAGCTTTATTATTCTCATTTTTTAAAACTCTTCTTAGAAAGATGGAGTTGCCGACAGCTATGAGCCCTAAGGCACAACTGGCTGAGAATTGATGTAAAGTAAAACAACGGACAGACAAAACTAAACATCTTGAATTTTTCATGCACGTTTTTTGTTAACTGCAACACCTGATGCAAGATAAATGTCTGTACTTGCATCTGATGTGAAAACTGAGCTTGGATAAAAATGCTCAGGATACTGAATTATCTTGAAAGTTTTACACTAGTGTGCAAATGCAGGACTTACTGCAGCCATTCTGTGTTGACTATACAGGCAAATTTAGGGTGGCTCTTCCTAGGGAGAATAAATGGTCTTCTACAATACAGAGCTCTAGAAGATCTACCTGCAAAAATATTTATGTGGGATTCAATATAGCCCACAGAACTGCATGTTTGGCTTGTCAGTGGTAGGTAAGTTTCCTGAGAATGTAAGATGGAGGTTTTTGCTTAATGACTAAGAGATCAATACCATGATCCATGATGTTAATGATAAAGTATTGCCTATCTTGAAAACATAGTAACTTTTGCTGTAAGGGTTCTTGCTTATTTCACAGAAAACCAGCAAAGGTATTGATCACCTTTTAGGACTCATGAAAAATGTTGAGGGCTGGAAATTCCTCAGTAACAAAAAGGTTGAGGAATAGAAATTGGGGTAAGGCTACTCCATACGGATGAATGATGTGTGATAGAAATATTGATAACGAAGTAATGACTTGACAATTTTCTTTTATAGCTTTTGCCTGGAGTACCCATTCTAGAGCAGGTAAAATGTATGAAAGGCCTTTATAGAAGTAGCACACTGGTTCAATATTCAATATAAAGTCTCATAGGAATGTGGCAGGTGACATAATATTTCAGAGTTGTTAGGTACAATCCTGACACCTAAGAATAAGCTTATTCATTAGGGCATGTCTTCTAACCAATGTGTGCTCTTTTGAGATGATAAGGTAGGATATGACTTACTCAGCTTATAGGGGTATTGTCCGTTCTGCATTGAATTTGCTGGAAGAATATTAAATGTGTCAAAGCTGATATGGCTCAGATTTTGGTGAGGTACCTGGAATGGAAGGTGGCTGGAGAAGGGTCCATGGTACGTGTCAGCATTAGGGCTTCCCAAGACACCTACTGTGGACATAAATGTAAATTCAAGCATTGCTACCAAATAAAGCTGGGAAAGTGTACCAGGCAAACATGGATATTCAGGGAGAGGCCTGACCTGTCACATGTGAAACTCCCTTAACTTAATTGTAATCACATTGGAGAAAGGGATCAGTCAATATCTAGAGGCACTCTCAGATGGCAGTGCAGTACAAAATAGTATGAACCGAGGATGTAGAACAACCAGCATTCCCTGTATGCTCCACATCTCTTCCAAAAGCTGCTGTTGGTTAACAGAGCTGTTATCTGCTGCTTCAACTGGATGTACCTCCTGCCTGTAGATTTTCATAACATGTCTTGAGTGCATCTCTTGCACAAGATGAGCTACCTACCTTGAAGATGTGTGGGATTTCATGGCATGGATTAACTGGACTCCATAATTTCAGTCACTTTTGAGAATACCCTAGTTTGTGCCTGCAGCATTCCTCTGGACTTCCTGAATTTCCAAAGCCTTCTCTGTAAAGGCTTTGAGGATTCCTAGCCTTCGACATCAGAAGATGGTGACCGTACTATACATAGTGACCGAGCACCAAAATCATCCCACAACAAAGGAAAAAAACTTGTTCTCATTCAGCTAATAGATTTGCCTCGGTCATTGGAATACACATGAAGTTCAGCACCTGATGAGACAGCCCACTGTGGTCCTAGGATATGGACCTGGAAAATCCAATGGTCTTCTGAAATGATGTGGTTGGATGACAATATCTTCGTCACTGCTTTTCATGAATCTCCAAATGCTGGGATTGTTTAATTGTTATGCCTCACACATCAAACCATAGATGTGGCTGTGGTACAATGGGAAAAATCTGGAGCTGGGGCAGAGGATTATTCCATTTTGGTATCTGTTATGCTGAGCACATCTGAGCATGGACCATGGCATTTAAGGAGGTAAGAAATATTTGGGGTTTACCTCATTAGTGCCCAACCCAGAGGAATTTATTCCTGCCAGGGGGCATGGTTCCATAGCGGGCCATGGGGTTTCTCAACATGTGTTGGTAGTTTCATCTCTCTCTCATTTTGTCTAGGATCCAGGTGGATGCCTCTAGGAGCAGATGAAGAAGCTGGGTCTCTAGATTAGGCACTCTGTCACTGAAGATTCCCTTCCCTCTTCCTCTCACTTGCAAAGATAAGCAATGCAGGTCAGCGAAGAGCAGTCTGTTGGCATAGTGCATGCTTGAAGAGGTAAGAGTGGGTGTTGCTACTAATGTGAGGATATGATATTGATTATTTCTTTTTCCTATTATGAGCTGTACTTTCAGTGTCTTATTTTTTTCCCCTGCAGGTAGAAAACCTAGAAGCTGCTTCATAGAAAAGGGTCCCCTCGCAACAGAGAGATAGATCAAGTACCTGCTTCCCTCTCATTCTGTTTCTCATTTTCTGATACCCTTTTTTTTAACCTTGTATTGTGTAATGGCCTGAAGTTGTGTTTTCTTTCTTCACAGAAACTGAAGAATAAACTTTCTCAGCTTTTTGCAGCTCAAAGCTGGATTCTGTTTGTGTTTACTCGCACCACAAAGATCTGACTGCACACTCTTCCAGCTGAGACTTTTGGGCAAAACATTATATAGCGTATGCTTCCTTCTATATTTCTAATTCAGTCTGTGAGCTGTGAATATTTGCAAGGGTTTTTAAAGCTGTCTCTTACAGTCAGAGACCGCTGAGGGTCAGGTGATGTTTCATCTGTGGAGCATTTGCTAACTTTGCAGGCTGCAGCTTTCTGAGATGTTCCTCTGTTGGGGGAGCCACCTCCCACCCTTTGCTGGCCATTCAGCAGCAGCTGCTTTCCTATCCTTCACCTGAATATTTCCATACACGCTCTCTCTGATGTGGTGTATTGTACAGATCCTTCTGTCCTGCTGATGGTGGTGAGCAGCAGTTTGCAGGGGCGTGGGTGAAGTGCGTCGCTGGGGAGTACTGCAGCATGTCACAGGTGCTGGACCCACTGGCCCAGTCCAAACCCAGCCAGTGCATCCAGGCGCTGGGTCCTGCTCAGTGCTGTTCTCCAGCATCTGTAATGCACCCCTCTTTCTTTTAGTTCAACATGGTAAAAATAGACATTTAGATTCCTGTGTCTGCAGAGATAGTTTTATACTTCTGTAAAAAATAGGTTTCTGCAATCATATTTTATGAAAAACTTGCTTTAATTCTGTGCTCCAAACCAGATTGCCACTTATGAGCCATTTCTCAGCAGCAGATATTACAGTGAAATAACAGTGCAACTCATTTTTTTCTTACAGACAATGTAATCTGAGATGCAGTACAACCTATTTTTTATGTCAAAGACTATTTTTTGTATCCTTTTTTGTCCAGCTTTTGCAATAACGTCGAAGAGGGCTTTGCCCAGGTCAAAGACTTTCTGTATTCATAGTGATACAACCTGTTAACTCTCTTATATCATGTTCTGCAGTGTATGTGTATTCTGAATAATATATTCAGATTCTGAATCAAATGGAGGGGGGAGGACGTTACAGTGAGATTAATACAATAGCCTTTCATAGAGGTGAGACAAAGAATTGTTTGTTTCAGTGTTTCAAAATTGATTTTATAGAATCTGTAATTTCAGCTGATTATGTGCCCATATACTGGCATCAGGATGCAACATTGATAGTCAGAAATGAGTGTATTTGTGACAGTGAAAAATCAAATCAAATGCTGCACAAGTGAAATTTTAATTAGGAAGAAAACCTTGCATTTTCACTGAAGTGCTATTACTTTCCTGGTTAAACATTTAACTTTGCAGAGCCCTCAGAATCTGTGTACTCAGTCTACTTCCCATGCACTTAAAACAAATATGTTGAAGGATCAAGAGTTATGAATACAAAATTTTTCCTATTACATCTTCCTTATCCTCATCCATTTTAAGCATGACCACATTTTAGAGGAGGATGTATGCAGTGTGTATTGGATTGGTCCCAGTGCCTAGACTGCTAATTTGTTTGGGTGAATTGGTGACTGGGGCTCCAGCAGACGTGTTTGAGGGGTGCCACATGGGAGGCTGTGTGTATGAAAGACCAGTGCTGTATTATGGTAGTTGCTAGAGCACCTTCTCTTTTAATATTGAAGCTAAGAAGCTATGATCTGAGCCAGCTGTACCTGCTCAGATCCTGGATCTATGTACCCCCAAATCCTGTCACTGAGGGTGGCTAGCATGAGATGTGAAGGGAAGGATAGCAAACAGGGAAGGAGTCCAGTAATACGTCCTCCGCCATAGCCTTCCAGCAGTCTGTGGCTTGGAGATGTCTTGAATCAGAGGTTGTATCTTTGGTGCTTCATAGTTCTCAGTGGCTTTTACTTCCATGAATTTGTCTTATCCTCTGTGGCATCTGCAGCCTCCTGCAGCAAAAAGTTAGTTTAACTACAGATCTGTCTGTATTACATGACAGTAAAGTTTAGAGACTTCATGGTGCCTATGTCTTTGTGTTTACAATCCAATTTCAGACAAAAATCAACAAACAGGTGCAACATTGGAGGATGAGAGGGAGAATAAAAGGTTTAATGGAAGGGTTTGCTTGTCAGCTAAAACTTCCATGTCAGTATCAATATGATTTCATTTTCCAAATATTCTGCCTAAGGCCTCTTTCTCAAACTGTGCATCATTTCTTTCATTTTTTGTAGAAGTGCATGATATGTATGAGGTTGGCTTCTCACTGCCCTCTGCCAATCTGTCTGAGCCCACAACTCCTCCTCCATCAGGAGAGGTGTCACAAGGCAGGACCACAGGTAAAGGGGGTCATGTTGCACTTGCAACTCTGCAGTTGACAGCGCTTTAACTGCACCAAATACTTTCTTCCAGTTCCCTTCGTCTCCCCCTTTCTGCAGTTCACTTACTTATCAAAGTAGACAAATGTGCAGTGAATTTTCAACCCGTTATCAGAAAATTATTGCCATAGTACCTATCAAATTGGATTGACCAATACCTTTATGCAAGATGCTGTATAACTATATTGTGAGAAGCTGATGGCTCAAGTCTCTCTTGATACCTTCCAGCTCCTAGTGTACAACACTAGAGTTTGTGTGTCATCCTCCCCTAAATGCATAATCCAGAATCAAAAAAAGCCAATTTTTCACTGATGATGTTGTCCAGCAATTTCGCTCTTGTTGGTATATTTTGCATAACTATACCCTTTCTCTCTTGAGGACAGCCTTCAAAGCATGCAGGTAATCTATCTAGACTGGTTGAGCACTGCCACTGCTCTGCGTATTTTTTCCATCTGCAAACACAATTCAGTGTGAAATAATTTCTTCAGTCGATTAAAATGTCCTCTGTTCTAATGACATACTAAACACAAGTATTTGTTTTTCATTTCCCTTATGGGAAGCAAGCTCTAATCCATTGTTTTTAGTGGGTGATGGTTTGGGGCAAGTTTGGTTTTTTGCAGTCTTGGAATTTGTTTCTGTCAGTTAAGGCTGTTTTGAGATCAATAAAAATGTCTTCCCACTTGCAACTAACCTGAATGTTCTTCCTAATTTGCTCTTTGTGTTGCAGCTGGATATTTAGCACAACATCAAACTGCTGAGCCATTACACTCCAAAATTGTTCTAGACACCTCTCTGTGCAGTCTCAAGGTGCACTGTAGCCCTGTATCTAAACCCATCCGTTACCCTTATTACTCTTGAAAAGAGAGCATCTGTGTGACCATTTCTTCTCCGGTATATCATCATTCCCTCTTCATCACTGAATTGTTAGTTGCCACTAACGATTGCAGACCCTGTAATGCAAATATCTTCAGACACATTTGCAACCACGGAGTAGAGATAACCTGGTTTTCTTTCAGAATTCTTGCAGGCTCCTGCCTTCTTGGGAGCCCAGTGGCAAAGCAACGCAGAGCATTCCTGCCTTCATCAAACCCTCATCGGGCAATCGCTGATATTACAGGGGGATGTTGACCCCAGCAATAGTTTGTGGCAGTTCACTCTTTCAAGGGATTATGTGTATAGCACCAGAAAATCTAGATAGGGCACGTGAGTGTCTATCAGTCACTGCTGCAGTCTCAGGGTCGGCAGTAAGGCAAATTCACCGCTCCTGTCCTGACCGCCGCTGTCGACAGGTACCACTCAACCAGTCTGCCTCCTGCAGCCACCACTGCCTCACCCATTTCATACTCTGATCCAAAGCCTATTGACATCAATGGGAAGTTATCCAGGGAGCTATGCTGGCTCTAGAGCCTCTCCTTAGACATGTTATTTTCCTGTGGTGCAAAGTATCACTCTTCCATGTAAGTCTGCCTAATTTCTAGCATAGGCAGAGCAACCTGCTGAGAGTGGAACTGATAACAAAGTATTGATATTTATTACAACTATTGAATATTATCTTCTCCATGGTAATGTATTTCTCAATAAATTTCTCCTATGCCTTTTTTAAACAATAGTGCCAACTTCTCCCTTTCATGCCCTATTAAATCTTCTATTTCTGTATATTGAACAAGGAAGGTAAAGACATGCAGAAGGAAGAAATAATAAAGGAAGAAAGAAATAAAAATAAATTTAAAAAGAAATGAGAGTTCTTGAAAATCTCATTCCTTTGTTAGTACAAAACTATACAATATTTGCACTGGTTCACTTTATTTTGGCTTTTCAAAACAAGATTTTTATCTCACAAAAACTTTTCACCTACCAAAAATGTATAAATCTTGTTAAAATGTTTCATTTTTTTTTTCTACCAGAAACTTGTGCTTGCCTTTTCTTTAAAAAATTATATTATGAATTATTGAAGAAGTTGCTGAAGGCCTTTTAAAATGAAATATAACATCATCAGAAGTTCTGAAGTTCTCTAACTTAGCAACAACTTATAATGGTTTTGAAATAATTTTATCCAAAATTGAACACTTGGGAAGTGAATGGCATTCCAGCACATTATTGTTGAACAATTTCTTGTTGAACCCTATTAGATACCAAGCTTTCTACTCATCTCCGAAAGGCTGCACTAAATTAAAGAGCACTTTTTACTGCCAAGAAAAGCTATCTGAAAACCATTGATGAGTCTTTTCTGTTTTCTACAGGAGTGCAACTATTTAATTTAACATCTAATTATTTATAACATATTAACTGATTAGGCATTTAATCCTAATTTGTATTACAATTTTCAACCCCAGGCTGTAGATCGTATGCAAGCTTTTTAATACATACTCACTTTTACTAGAATGTAATACAACTCTTCCCTTTCTCACCTTTTGTGTATGGTTCAGACATTAAATTGTCTCCCACAGGTGAGCAGAAAGGCACGAGGCAGTTTCCTGGATGCATTTGGGTTTCCCCACCTTCATGCCTGTTTACATGGGGCTCTGCCCAGTCTGGGGATGCCATTCCCTCTTCACCTCCATGTACAAGTCTCTGACACAAAGAAATCCCACTGCCATTCCTGGGACATGCATTTGGAAATAGGACAACTATAAACATGTCCTCATCTGGAGGCTTATTTGTCTGCCTATAACTGCTGGCAGTGGCTCCGCTTCTCCAGGGAAGGAGGAGTGAGAACTGTCTGTAATCCCTGACTGAAGTTATTATATGCTCGTTTTCCTGCTTTGGAGGAACCAAGCTGCTGTCAGTGATATCGGCAAAAATTAATTTTATAGTTGTATCTTTTTCTTTTTATAATTTCACATTCTAATCATAGTTACAAATTAATTAAAGTCTTACGCCTTTTCTAACCCCTTGAGAATTGCCTGGGAAATACTTTGTGGTACTAACCCACCATTTGAGAGCAAATCATAGGGGAAATAATCTATAAAACGTGGAGAAAGTAGTAAAAATCTGTTGTGGGGGCAGTTATTGCTGGTTAAGTAAATCCGACAAGGAGACTGGCTAGTTTGTACAGTGGTCGGTGATATGTTCCTGCTAGGCTCATTTGTCCTTTTGTCTTTGCATATTTAACTGATGCAAATATATTTTCTGTTTCTTAGGAGAGCACTCGTCTCAGGGGAAGAATAAAACTCGGCAACTCTTCACACCTCAGCAATAAATATGTAAGTTTATTGCTTTTGTCTTGTGTCCTGTAACATTAGTGTTTGTTAGTCTCGGCAATACTTTTTAGTCTCAGTATTGTGCCTAAACAAAAGGGTTAAAAATGCAAAACAGAAAGAGCGATGACCTCAGTTGGCAGCAGCCTCAAGGAGAAACAGCTTAAACAAAGCTCAGCTTGAGGACACCATCACGAACAGAGTCCCAGGAAAACCCAGGGACTGAAGAAGCTGCCACCTCACAGAGGTAGACCTTTATAGGCACAGCATTTGGCTTTAACTGTTCAGCATTTCCTGGTTGTAATAAGAGGTGTTTAAAGGTAGTTACCTATATAAAAAGGAACTTGGTACCCAGAAGTGTTCAGCTTCATTGGTTTCATGAAAAATCTGTGTCGGTTCTATATCATGCAAAAGCAAGCACTTTCATTGAGGTGATTTATTATGGCTTGAAATCCTTGGTGGCTAACATGCACAACTGGCAGGTGTTGAGCAGTATTTTTATGTGTGCAAGGGCAGAGACCATCAGAGCACCCCTGAAACCCACTGTTTGTGAGGAGGGTGCTGCATTTTTCTTCCTGTACAAAGTTTTCTCAGGCAGTGCAATCTCCGATTCCCATGGAGTTTCTTCTCTCATTTGTGGGGAAATGGGGTTCTCTGCTGAGGGTGGGAGAAGGAAGCGGCTGCGGGAAAGGGGTCGGCTGTGAGAAGGGCCCTGTGTGACCAGGGTAGTGCAGGGAGGTAGAGAAGGATAGCCTGAGGAACTAGGTGTCACAGCATATGTGGGATGGACCGGACAGAGGCAGCTATGTTGGACCAAGATGAAGCCCAGCCTTCCACCATCATCGTAGGATGAAGCCCCTCTAGAATAGGTCCCATTGCCCTCCACTGAGAGAGATCTGGTTGACCAGAAACGTGGAGAGACCCTTTTGCAAAACGTCTTTGTTATTTTTGACCTATTCTCATTTCCCCCAGGATGTACAAACTGAGCTTTCCTGATGCCAACAGTAAGGACAAAATAACCAAAATAACCTTCTTTGTCCCTTGAATTAGAGCAGCAGAATGCAATCTTGCCTACATTACTGAAAACCCAGCGGTGGTTCTGCTTGTGGGGATGCAGACCAATGTCCTGGACGATGGATTTACTCCTTATTGTATATCCTGTGTTGGATTTACTCTATGTCATCTATTTCAGCTTACTCTTACACTCCTGAACAACCTTACATGGAATAATAATCTTGAGATACTGTTGTTGTTTCAGATGTGAAGCAGCCTGTTTTATCACAATATGCAGGAACATCCCACCAAAGTTGCAGTTCTGCAGGAAATGTGGAGCAGCTGAAGCTTATTACCAGGCAGGACACTTGCATTAAGGATCCACTCTTGACTTCTAAATCTCAAGTGTCTCCTGTTCCTTCTGGAATTACACGTAATTTTTTGATGGCTTAATAACTGGTATATCATATGTATTTATTATTTTTACATACAGTAAGAGCAGGAAAACATTCAAGAAAGTTGAAGAGAATGTAAAAATCAGGTGCTGTTTGCATAGTAGTTACTAAAAAAGTTTTCTGCACATATGGGGAGGAATACGTTAGCACACTTGGTTGAATTTATGGTAGGTAGGGTTCTTTTAATTGTATGTAGCAAAATATAAACAGGGCCTGACCCTTGAAACAGTACTACACAAATTGCCACTATGAAAATTAATTCAGTGATTTCCATGAGACTCCTCACTGTAGCACACACTTTGCTTGTCATAAATGTTTACAGGATGGGATGCCTGGGTGAAATGCTAAAGCGTGTGCTTTTTCTGTGAAGGGGGGAATATACCTTGCACTGAGGTTCTTTGAAGTTCTGTAAATTACTGAATATGATTCTTGTAATGTAGCAGGCAATGTAGTTTATTTTCACCTGTTCCTTGGCTAATTGCATTATGCGTGCTATAAATACGTCTCCTACATAGCCTGGGGCGCGCAGTGGGGATCAGCAAGATAAGCAATTTTACAGATGAACCTTCTTTCCTCTGTTCCAAGTAATGCATGGGATTCCTGTGGGTTATTGAATAACTCTGGAAGTTCAGAGTTTTTCAAGTGCTAATTACAGACTCTCTTAATTTGTACAGAGCTGGCAATTCAAAAATATCAAGTAGTGCTTCTACCTGCATGTATCCTGCTTTTCTAAAACTATAAATGTTTGAAAATTATATTACTGTGAGCATCTGCTCAGTCTCAAATCACTGACTCTGGTAGCATGCCAAGAACCTCCATTGTTTTATTGGCAAATGTAAAAAAGACAACTTGTGGCGTAAGTGCAGGACCAAGAGCCAGGACAATGATCTAAGTTTTGATACCTATTGATACAATGCTTTTGAGGAACTTCTCTCTCCAATTTCCCACTCTGAAATAATAAAACTTACCTAGCAGTATGGTAAAAGGTTGAGCAGACTTGTTAGTTCATGTTTATACACAAAGCTGAAAAGTGTTCATTTCCCTGTGCTTGACCATTGCTCTTCTTTCCACTTCAGTGGGTCTAATAATCCTCTGTCAGAGGGGCACCAAGGGAAACTTTTGATGAAGCTCTGTAAAAGATGGGGAACCAACAAGGTCCTCCATCCTGCAGCTGAACTTACGTGGTTCATTCAGGTATTCCTGGATCACTTGGTTTGCTCAGGAGCAGAGGAGTCTTGGATACCTACTTTGGAAAGGTCAGGCCATCTACAATATGCTAGTTGGCATCTGCAGCTATTCAAATTCCTGACTGCTGAAGTTTCCTATGAAAAAAGTAACCATTGTGGATTTTCATGTTGTCTTGAAAAAAAAAAAAAAAAGTATTTTGCATCATATTGAAAGGACAGCAGAAAAAAAGCAGAGAAAGATTGTGAAATATATATATATATGTTTGTGCTAAATTTGTTCAGAAACTACCATGGTGTGTCAAAAAAAAAAATTAACTGCTTATTAAAAGTTATTCTCTTTAGTAAGCAGCAGCTCTTTTTCTCTTTGCAGAAATGCAATTTGTTACCCATACCTAGTGCAACTGTTGTTCATTACTTTGCATTCCCATAGCACAGAGTGACCTGAACTCTTTGGTGAGCCTAGAGGGCAGACATTAGATATTCTGGGCATGGTGGTGGCAGAGGGAGCATGAGACCTTGCATAAGGCATGCTGGGGGTGGCAAGTGGAATACAGAAAACTCTTCCTCATTACAAGAGTTGATGTGAGAGAGCAGGGCTCACTGCAAAGTCTGGTACCAGAAAAGTGAAAAACACCAAAATGGAGGAACATGTTTGGGCTTTTCATGATAAGGGGCATGGCAGACAACCAAGCTGTCATCAGAAAGCTGGGAAATGTATCTCAAAGTGACTGGCTTGTGTGACTGTATGTGTGAAGCAAAAGAGATGGGTTCAGTGGAGAGCAGAAATGAAGAACCTGTGATCCTCTCAACCCCTGAGGTGACAGAACTTGTGGTAAAGGGAAATGTATGAACTTCCATCCTTGTGAAGGATCAGGAGGGAACTGATGTTTATATGAAGGAGAGAAGACAGATTTGCTTGAAGGATATCTGTAAAGCACAGAAAGGATTTAGAAGAATATTTAGGGCTCACTCTTCTGCAAAGCTGGAGGCACTGGAGTTGGCTTTAATGGGAGGTGATGAACTGACTCCAGAGAGAACTCAGTTATTAAAAACTTACATGCAATGGCTCAGGTAGATGAAAAAGAAATGAAAAATCAATTCCTACTGTCTGGCTCAACAGCTCTAGTGTAATACATGTCTAAAAGATCCACTCGACTTTTTCTAGTTACTAGCATGGCCAAAAAAAAAATCCCCAAAATAGAAGTTAGTCCTCTACATGTGAGGTTTGACTGTATGAGGATGCGTAGGAAAGTGGATCTACATTTGTAAAACACTTTCCACTAAAGTTTGACTAAATCTTCTGTGGACAGTCCCACCTAAACTGAGTGTTCTTCAGCTTCTGTGTCATAGTTTGCTACGGAAGTGAATGATACCCACTTCGGGGTGGAAGGAGCATGCCCACACAAATGTGTTTGAACTGGATACACCTTCAAATTAGTTCAGCTCATGAGTTACTAGTTAAACAAGTTTTTAGGTCAAGCATATGATTCTGATCTATGTGTAACAACCCAAGACTACAGAACATAATTAGCTGGCAAAGACTTTGTTTGGGGTGTTGTTGGTCACTGTCAGTAAAGCCTGCGGAGCTCAGGTTTGCCAGGAGAAAGGCTTTTACAGCACTGTTCAGCTCAGGCTCAACTTGGGAAAGTCAGTCACCGTCTTCAAGGATAGAAAAGTTTCCCTGAGCTCTTCGCAGAGTCCTAAGCCTGTTCAGGTAGAAGACTTGCAATATGTTGGGAGTGACCAACTGTAGCACACTGGGATTTTGGACCCAGTCCCAAACAAGACAGGTGAGCACTAAAGAAAACAAACAAACAAACAACAAAAAAGGTGTGGTCCAGTGTATTGACAGTTGGCTTTCTACTCTAAGATGCTGTATCAAGCAACTTATTTGACTCACAAGAGAAAAAATACCAGAAAGAAAAAGATTTTGATCATTATTTACAGGAAAAAGGTCTGGAGATGAGAAAACAGCATAGAAAAATTAAAATCATTATTTCTGAAAAGTAGGGCCTGAAGAGGTAGGCATTAGGTGCTTTTAAAAATCCCACAAGCAGCTTATTAGTCTTCTTAGTACTTAAATATTTAGTTTTGCATGTTTGGCCACGGGGCTCGTGAGCTACTCGTGAAGGGGTCAGTCTTTTGTTTGTTACTCTGCTTATTGGATGACAGGAATCATTCCGGCCCTCGACACCTCAGGGTCTGTGGGCAGGACTATTTACAGGCTGCTTATGGCACTGCTCAGAAAGGTGCCTAAATAAAAAACACTCCTAGGGTGCCCTCTATTCAGCGTGGGAAAGCTGTACCGCCCGCCAGCGAGGCTCCCGTGAGGGGAAGCGGCGGCACCATCCAGATACTTCACCCTCCAAAACCCCCAAAGGCTTGTGTGGTTTCAGAGCGACTCCAGCCCACTGAGGAGGGGTGAACCATTTAACCGTACACCGGCGTGCAGTAGACTCGGAGAAGGGCACAAAGCACAGAAGCCTCGCTGGCTCAGGATGGGGAGGGCGTCTGCAGCATCGCTGGGATGCCTGGGTTGCCAGCAGCCCTCTCCTGACTCCAGGATCTGTTTTTTCTGCTGTGCCCTGTGGTGGCAATGCTGCTGTTTGCAGCCTGCCCTCTCGTTTTGGGGCGAGAGAGTGGTGCAGCGTTCTGGCTATTGAATTGCTCTTGGATTTCTGCAGCGCCGGAGCGGTCCCTGGGTCTTGCCTGTCGGAGCATCCCCTTGGCCCCGCTGCTGCACTCCGGTGCGCCGGGCACTTCCAGTGCACTGTGCCTACGAGCAAAGTGCTCTCCTCGGGAAGCTTTAAATATACATCTCAGGGCCTCTCTGGCACCATTAATTATGGCTCCTCAATTTCTTCAAATTAGGACTCTGTATCTAATAAAATAAATGAGCTTAAAGATTACTCTATTGATTCCCAATTGAGGCAGCTTTTCAGTTTATGGCCAAGGGAATCTATAAAACACAGGCTTTAATTAACCCCGGTGAATGCAGCTGATGCGAAATGCCAATACCCTCAAAATACTCGGCACAGACAGCTGAAGGATCTTCTCAGCTCCTTTGTGTCCACCCTGCACACTCCCCTGGGTGAAGAGCTGCGACAGAGGCACTTCCCCACCAGGCTGCACTGGGGCCAGGACCAGAAACCCCTCTGCTACCACCACCATCTTCTTTGCTGGAAGTGCTGGCTATGCCTGTTGATGTGCCTGTCTGCCTTCATCTTGAGGGTTGGACTGGATGACTTTTAAAGGTCCCTTCCAACTCAAACCATTCTATGATTCCACGATCTTATCTGCCCATGGCTTTGCAGGTAGTCAGGAGAAAGACCCACAAGCAGCCTGTTGGTGGCCTGCAAGGGACACCAAGAAGGTCCTGCTGGGACGTGGAGACCCCACACTGCGGTAGGCAGCTCTGGGGCTATTTTTCAGGCAGCAACAGGTAACCCTTTGTCCTGTTGCTGTCACGTTGTGGCTGCCATGTTGTGCTATACCTGTTCCCTGGAAGGATCGCCTGTATTAGGCAGCTCCAGGTGTTGCACAGTTTAGTCCATTGTTTGAGGTTAAAGCTACTGAGGTGCCTCAGCAGAGCAGCCCCAGCATGGGCTCCAATGTGCTTCAGGACACTCGCAGGTGGCAAAATTCATTTTTTTCATCAACAGCACACAATCCAGCCTTTTCATCTACCCCTTTTGGTCCCCAGGGGCAGACCTTCTACAGGAGAAAAAAAGATGCACTTTCTGCCCAACCTGTGCAAGTGCGGGGGACCATGTCGCACCCGTCCCACTCCCTTGGTTACTGCCACTGTTCCCTGTGCCACAGGACAGCCTGCGAACAGCCCTTTCCTTCCTTTTCCTTTCAAATCCTAGAGATTTGAACCTGCAGCATCTTTTGGGGAAGCGAGAGGAGCAGTGCTCAGGACCTCTGGCTGGCCAAGGGCAAAACGCAAGCCCTCCTGTGGGAAAGCGTGCCTCGCTGCCTTGCACAGCAGGGTTTCTGTAGCATAGATGCCAGCTTTTGGGCCACATCATAGCACTCAAGGGAACAGCACTAAACAGTGCAACTACAGAAATCACCCCCACAAAAAAACCCACTAAATAAAACTGGGAGGGAAGAGAGCGCTGTGTGGGCAAAGAGCATTTTGCTGATTTTCATCTCTGCTTTCCACGGTCTGTTAATTTTTTCCAGATGTAGTGCTTTCTGATAGAAAAGCAACTGTGTTATTGTGCTCTTTATTATTACTAACAACTTTCAGCTTCCTTATTACATCAGTAGGACACTTCCCTGGTCAGGGTTGCTGTTCTTCTAATGAACATGGCTCATTTGTCTCCCTCCCTCCCTCCTTCCCTCCCCACTCTGCTTTTTCTCTGCTTGCTCTTTGGGTAGTAATTTGATGTGTTGAGCTCTCACCACCTCCGCTGCCCCTGGGGCTGAAGTTCTGACGATGCTAAACAATTAAAATGCAATGCAATTACAGGCAGTACAGAAGAGCAGAGAATAAGCCAGCAAAAATTCAGCCGTGCATAACACTGCAGAGACTATGTGGCTGTCAGTCTCCGACTCCAGGAGATAATTTGGTTTTTTCTAAGAAGCAATAATTGAGCCTTTCGCATGTGCCACGGTTATGAACTAGTCAAAAGCCTGTTTGCTGTGCACCCAGGAGCACCAGATGGATTGGATAGTCCCCGCAGCTCTTCGGGGGCTGCCAGCTTTACACTTCAAGCCTTTTCTAGCTCCAGTACTTGTAAGTTATTCTTTTGACAGCTTTTATGCATACAAGCACCTCGTCTGAATTTAGCTGGTGAAGTTAGGGAGGAAGGGTGAGGAAGAGCATGCCAAACGAAACCCACGTAGCTGGGGGGAGTTCAGAGCCAGAGCTGAACTCTGCCGCTTGCATCCACCCCAAGAAAAACCCACGGGAGAGCCAAAACCATCTCCAACCTTCAGCCCTCAAACTACAGTAAGTGCTGTTTGCTGCGGGCCAGGACGCAGCCGCAGGGGCCCCACGCCAGCCAGTCCGATCACACTCAGATGCTTCCAGACGTACTTTCATGAACCCCATGCATGCCTTTCCAAAGAAGACTTGGTACCATGGAGCGCAGCAAAGAGCTGCTACTATCAAAAAAGTAATCGGAGGGAGAGTTTTCACCTGGGGTTTCAGGGCTTACCACCGTGAAGCACACACCTGACGCAAAGGGCAGAGAGGAGGTGGTAGCAGGTACCGGCAGCCGCTCTGCACAGAGGGTGCTGAGCACCAGGCCTGCTTGGACTTGCAGGTCAAATCCCAACGCTGAGCTACAGAAAACTCTAAATGCTCCCCCTGCTGCTCAGCAGAGCTCCTGCTCACGGCAGGGGGGCAAAGAGGGGCGATCGGGAGGGAAAGCACCTCCCGGCTACAAACCCCGCGTGGCTTCCCAGGGCAGCTCCTCTGCCCCAGACTTGCCGGCCTTGCTTCCCACACCCTTCCCAGGTCCCTCCCTCTCATGCCAAAATCCATCGGCATTCATTGCAGACGCGGGCAGCAATGGCAATCCTGTTGCACCACAGTCATTTAATCTCTATTCAACGCTCTGCGTGAGGGCCCTGGCCTGGACCTCTGGGAGATGGGGATAAAATGGGACCTGGATGTGAACCAGGCCGCACTTTCATGCTGATTAAGCCAGGTGCTTTACAAGCCACGGCAAGCTCTTGTGCCGTACTGTGCTTGGCCGAGGGGCTAGGAGAGACGCCGGGATGCTCACGCCGCGGGGGAGCTGGCCCTGAGGCACATGCGTCCCCCATCACCCCCACCATTTCCTTCAGGTGCCACCACTGTGTGATCACCAGGGAAATTCGGCCCCGTGCACAGCCTTCCTTCCCTCCCTCCCTCCAGGTAGGTTTCTAATTGCTGGGGCTGCTTCGCACCCTCCCTCCATGACAATAAGCGCTACCGTTTGCGAAGGATGGAGGCTTTGGGCTGTCTTCCATCCTCCAAAAACCTCGACGTGCTTGGGTCCCTGCTCCGTTGCCCAGGCTTGGCTGCTAGCTTAGGAGCAGGAAGGCCGAGCTCGCGGGGGGTCTGGGCAGTGTCTGAGTACATCTCAGTCCCCGGCGCGCAGCCATGGCGCGTCTCGCCGAGGAACTACGACAGCCGAGGGGAAAAATTGTTACTGACTTCTACCAGTGTTTCTTCTCTTTTCTGAGAGGTGCTGTTTTCGGCTGCTCCCTCGGGTGGTCTGCTTTTGCCATCTTCTGAAAATTCGTGGTGTTACAGGGTGGAAGGCACCTGCAGCTCTCTGGGCTGCACCCGCTGCCCTCGCACAGCCATGAAAGCATCTGCGTACTGAGAAGAGCTATTTGTGATGGGCACCACCTGGCCCTCTCCACACAGCCACCATTGAGCTCTGTACCTAAGAAAAATACAGTTAAAAGCTCCATTTTAAACTCAATGTTAAAGTTTGGAGCCTGACTCTCTGCTTGCTGTGCCCAGCCTCAAACCTGCAAAAAATGCTATCTGGAATCATGCTTGCCCCCTTCAAACAGTTTCTCAAACCTCATCGTTTTTAAACTTCTTTTAAAAAGCGTTTTAGCAGTTCTTTGCAACTTTGCTGGCCTGAAGCAGTAGCGTGTGCAGGAGCACTACACGGTGAAGGTGGTGGATTTCTCTCCCCAG
Organism: Aviceda cuculoides; assembly: GCA_035590195.1. Lineage (NCBI taxonomy): Eukaryota > Metazoa > Chordata > Aves > Accipitriformes > Accipitridae > Aviceda > Aviceda cuculoides. Next base: position 34,630,296 of record JAVJGG010000007.1, read on the forward strand.
CGTGGAGTGACGTGGAAGGAGCAGCAGACACAGGAGCCAGGCAGGCCTGGAGGGGTTCAGTCTCCTGCTTGGGGTCTTGGGAGCAAAGGTAAGGGATGGCTTTTGATGAATGAATAGTGCAAATATGCTGTATCTCTGGCCTGAGCTTTCAAAGTTTCACAGAAACAATTCCTGTGCCTACAGTTCACTGACGGTATGATCTGTTTGGGGATTGTGCCCTTGGTGGGATGTGTGCCACATACTGTTTGGAGGATGCAGGAACTTGCACTGAAGTCATTCCCTTGCCATTTGTAGGCAGGAAAACTCAGCCCTGCCTTTCTCTGGGTGGCTTTGCTCACCACTGGCTATCTCAACACAGAAGGACTGGGTCAGGTGTGGTGACGCTTTGTCCACAGGCTCGTTTTTCCATCCCCACACAGGTCGTAAATTAAACCCAAAGTATAAGGAGGAGAAATCCTGACATCGAAAAAGTCAGTGGGGTTGCTGTGTCCTTGGGGCAAATGGATGTGTATTTATGTACCCAAGCATCCTCTGGTAGAATAAAATTAAAGCACGTGGGCCTGTATATTTTCTTGAACTACGCCAGGTGATCTGATATCATAGCCCTCTCTGAGAGACAGAAGGACAGATACCATTACAAGACAGAGGTGTGATTTGGAAAGAGGAGAGAAGGATTTTTGTTTTCTTGCACTTGCAAAAAAAATGTCTGAAAAACTGCAGCTTTCAGAGGCTTGCCGTGGATTGCAGAATGAAGGTGACTTCTAGATCTGGAAATATTTGATTAAAAATATTCCAGTTTTTTTTTTTTCTTTTCATTAAATGAGGACACCTAACCAGCTGGTTTATTGTGCCAGTTTTAGGAACACGATCATTAGGATTCAGCTGCATTGCAAAGGCAATGCACTAACATAAGCTGAGCCTCAGTCATTAGGCACATATGGTTTTTATTTTCCATAGCTGGGTCTGACATATAAAATTAGTTATTTTGCCCATATATGTTGGAAACAGCAGGAATTAGTAGAGTATTAACAGCATACCTGATGGAGCAAAATAAGGAAAAGTTAATGGACATAATTGCTGGAGTGAGTGTTCCAGGTATTCAAGGTGTGTTCAGGGAAGAAGAAACCCTAACTTTTATGGATAAAACAATTTCTAGGCTTTCAGAGATCTCCTTCAAGTGGAGCACACTAATACTTAGAGTCTGTGTTTTCCAATTGAAAATGAGTAACATCATCCCCATGTTACTGAGGGGAAAAAAAATGAGAGCAAAAGCGCATCACGTTGCCAAGGCATGGCGTGCGTCTGTGGTGGGGATGGGGACAGCAGCTCACCGAGTCTCACACAGGCCCTGCTCCTGCTTTGCTTTGCAGGTTTAATGCCCAGGAAAACACATTTCAGGCCTAAAGTTGTGCAAATGAAACAGATATCAAGGGACGTTACAACTGCTGGTCATCTTTTTAGAGGATAATATTGGGATAATGTTAACTGCTCTCCTTTTATTTTTATTTTTTCCCCTCCAAACTGTTCACCCCTTTGTGGTGTTTGCAGCTCACCTGATGCTATTTGCCAGCAGCTGCCTTACCAGAAACATTTGGCAGACAAACTTGTTGCATCACCCTCCCAAACTGCCTCTTACCACCTCTGAGCATCACTGCCCCATTTGCAGGGGCAACAGCCAGTATGAAATGAGGCCAACACCGCAAAGCTCCTGTGCCATTTGCATTCATCTCCTGTATTAATTAAAATTGGTCTATTTTCAATTAAGCTGACTTGCAATTTCCAGCACGCCATAACAACGTGCCAAAGAAACAGTGAAACCTTCTGGTGCAAATCCTCCCTCTCCTTCAAGAGAGCTAATACGAAGCGGTCTCTGACCACCGCTGTGCACTTGCATGGGAAAAACAGGTCCTCACTGGCATCTGATAGCAATGGCCCAAAACCCCCGATGTGTGAGCCTACAGCACGGCAGGTGTGGGCTCTCAGTCAGGTTAATTTGCTTAATTATGTATGTTGTGATAAGCAATTCTCTGAAGTGGCACAAAATACCAGATACCTAACTAAGAAAACTAACCTCAGTCACTTCATACAAATAAAAAGGTTACTGGGACATGAGACAATCCTGGCCTGGCTTAGCTGGAAAACCTGGAACTGCCTTCCCTACTAAAACCAGCACGGAGCCAAAGAGGTGCCATGGGGAGAGTATGGATCCCACAGGGCAGGAGTCTGCTGTGCATACATGGGTCAAGCTACTGGTATTTTTGGTGCTGTGTATGTTCTGACGCAAATCTTGGTGTGGCATTGCCTTTGCTTCTGCAAATGGGCAGGGGGTGTTAGAAACAGGAGAACCTTAAGCAAGCCACCAAAGACTGGGATATGTTCCTGTTGTTTATTCTAACCTATTGTCCTTTAATGTTAAGGTGTGTCAGACAAACTAGGATGGGTGGTGATGGTCTGGGTTAAAAGGATACTGTGCCTTCCTGCCCCTTTCCACCTCCTTTTCTCCTCAAAGGAAAGTTATCTTATCACTGTCTCGCTCCTGCCGTGTTAGCAGTTCCTCTGTCCAGTCTCCAAATCACACTGCATAGGATTTGGGTTCAGCAACCTCTGCTTTTACATGAACAAGTCACAAAACCGGCCACCCTCCGTTTTCCAGCAGGCAGTGGGGAGGGAAGACACAGCACTGCACTGGTTTTATTGCAGACCAAACTGGCTGCCAGCAATGCTTCTCATGGCGTGCTGGTGGCAAGGCACAGGCACCGGTACTGGCCCCAAATCCAGCACAGCAGGGGAGCTGGGATTTTTAGGAAACCTGAGTCAGCTTAATTTTGTGCTGTGGAAAATGAACATGAACTCCTCTTGCAGAGGGACCGGTGCACCAAAGCAGCTCAGTGTCCTGGATATATCCGCACCCAGTCAGGGAGGACTGGGCTCACGTGGGAGCCCAGCGGCACATAAGGAAGCGAAAGCTGGTTTGGCAAGCTAATGCCTTTTAATAATGCATTTTAATACCTGGAAGGTAATGTTCTTTGTAAGAACATCACCTCTGGTTACATTGGGGTCTCTTTTCTGTACCAAACTCCCCAAGCAGATTTCTAGATGCTCAACAAACTAACAATTTCTTGCCTTTGTTTCACCGCACTGCAGGGAATGACAGCTGGTGCTCCCACTTTAACCAGCATCGCTTCCTGCTACCTGCTGTACAGCCTTCCCAAAATGCCTTCAGGGCATGGATGGCAGCTGAACTGCTTCAACGATCTCACATCCTTCTTGTTTTATTACTCTGTGAGATCTTGAAAAAGCCAAATAATAATCTTTGCCTTTTGGTATGCACAGCCCGTGCTGCCGGGCGCTATCTTTGCTGGCAGAGACCACCAGGAGATTGACAGCCATCACTGTACCGATGCTCTGTCGGGTTGTGCGGGGCTGTAAAAACAGTGCCCTTGGGTTTGGCCGCAGGCGGCAGGTGTTGCAGCAGGTGGATTCGGGTTTTCCCAGCCTGTCGGCTGCTCCGGCAGGGCACTAGAAAAGACTCTGCCATATGAACGATGGGCATGCCCAGCACACGCTCTCTCATTGTGAGAAACATCAACAAGGAGTTTCATCAGCCTTTGCAAAAGCAGCAAAGCAGCACAACCCTCCCTGGTTCGCCACCCCAACGTTGGTGCGATGCCGGGGTGCAAAGAGCAAGCGCGGTTTCCAGCAGGCAGCACAAAGCGGTGAGGAGCGGTGAGCAGCCCAGCCCAGCCCGCTGACGAACACACAAGCGACAGCAGATAATTTCCCAGGCCTGGATTCTGTGCTGAGCGGCCCGGCATCATGCTGCCGTACCTGAGCTGGTTCTGAAACGCGAAATGCTTTGGCCATGCTGGGGTGCTGTGTCGGCGGTGCGCTGCAAAGCCAGGCGATGAGCCTGGGAGATGCTGCACCAGCACGGCTACTCTGCTGCCAGTCATGCTCCTGGGGAGGAAGATGCTGGCTGTATTTTTGTACGCAAAATGAAATTTCTGTGTGTTTTTTCCTCATCCAAATTCACTTGCATCAAAGCCTCAAGTTTAGGCAGCACGGCTGCGAAGGAATGAAAAGTTTCTTCTAACATGATGTACAACAAAACTCGAGTGTTAGTGCGTTTCTTGGTGGGCTATTTATTTGCAAGCAGGTCCAGTGCTTTGGGTATGCAATCAAAAATAACACCAGTAGCCTGAATGTGCTCTCTTAAGAGATCTCTCTAGGCCTGCTTATAAAGAAAGGAAAAAAGAAGGAAAGAAAAAAAGTATCATTCCCGTTGGAAGAGATATCCATCCCCTGTCTTTACCCAGGACTTCAGCTGGTTCCTGAGCTGCACGTCAGCTCTCAGGGCACAAGGGTCTCCAGCCCTGCAAGCAGAGCTATCACTCTGCACCTCCACTTTCCTCAAAAAAAGCTCATACCTGCCTGAAAAATACTACTGAAGCAGGATGGAGATGTTACCTTTTCAGGTCATTTATTCGGCAGATGTGGTGGAGGGGAGGGAGCACTTTGAATTTGCTTTGAGTTAGTTCTGGATATGAACACGATGGCAAAAAGGCTTGTCAGGAGGTCTCAGTTTTTCCGGAGGGATTTGATGTCTTGATGCGGGAGAAGGGAAACAGCCCAAAGCGTTAATGAAGTTCAGCCCTGGGGCAGAGATGGAGGGAGCAGACATGTGGTTATAAGAGCTGAACAACCTTAACTGAGAGTTGCAACCAGGCATGCTGAGCTTTTTTGTACACAAAGAAAGCATTTCTGTTCCCTAACAGCCGTTTATAAACCCACTGCCATGCAGATAATCTTCCCAAAGACAACTGGGCTTGACTAAAACATTACATCCACCCCTTTTACCATAGTTACCTCATAACACAGATGTGAAACGAGCTAGGTAACAGCTATTTGTATTCACAATAACATGCCAACCAAAACCGTAATGCTTTCAGCTTTTGTTCTCCTTCCCTAAGGTAGTTTGGTGCCTTGTTTCCATCCCACTGTTTTTTGGTGGGGTTTTTTTCCTTATGACATTTCCCCTGGGAGATGCTCTGGGGAGTAGCTCTCAACCTGCATTTCACACCACAGCTGTTTCATGGGTGTGATTTTTTTTTTTTTTTCTTTTTCAGCCGGAGTGTTTGCTAGGCTCTTGCTTGAAAAGCAAAATTTTTTTTTTGCCATCTTCTGAAAACAGGTTGGTTATCGAGAAAGCAATATTTGCAATTTCTTTTTTATTTTTTTCCCAGCTATGTTGCCTGCTTGAGCAACCGGTGTGAACAGAGGGCATTTAGATGCCAAGAGCCACACAAACCTGTACATGCTTTTGGGAGCGTTGTGCCAGGGCCATGGCAGGAGTTTGCCAGGTAAAACAGCTCTGAAGAGGCAGCAGCTTCCCCCCACTCTGAACATGTGGTCTACCCTGAGGTGATGCCCCAAGGGGGGTCATTGGGGTGGGACTGGGGATGTGTCTCCCCTTGGCTGCCAGCCCCCGCCTGTCCTGGTGACTTCTGTTCACATCAGCTTTACGTTTGGTTTAACAGGTTGGGCAAAGGCCCATTGCATGACAGGCTGCTGCTGGAGCAGGCGTAAAACAAGCAAACAAAATCAAAGCAGTGGTTTGGATTGAACTTCCAAGAGATCTGTTGGAAGAGGCAAATGTATAACTTACCAAATATACAACCTGTGAAATCCATAAACTGCAATAGAGGATGAAATAATTCCTATCCTAAAAATACCTATTAAATGTTGCTTTACAGAAGAAAGCAGTGCTTTTTGTATAGGACAACTTGCAGCAAACCTTTATCTTTTAATGCAAATAGACCAGAAATGTCAGTGTAACAATACAACCATCTTTCACTCTTGTTTCTCCCCAAGCAGAAAGAAATTTGGCATTCTGATTGCAAATGCCCTTTAGATCAACCCTGGGCACCCTGCATCCAGCGGCAGTGGGTAGGTAACGGTGCCTCGAGTCCATGCCAGTTTATTTTTCCCTGAGGATTCCATCCCCAGAAACTGAAAAACCCACTGATGAACTAGAATTTTTCAAGGAGAAATGCAAGACGTGAAGCCCCTGTGCAGGGCTCCCACGCGGGGAAGGCTATTTCAGCAGCGACAACCCCGGAGCTGTGAAGCGCCACAGCCAGCTGGCAGATGGAGATGTTTGCAAGCAGTGAAACCAGAGCTTGGGAAACGTGTAGGTCTCACTTAGCCCTGCAGGCAATTTAAAGACCAGTGCTTTCAGCATGATGCTTTCTTCCAAAAATACGGGCAGGTAGATGCCGTCGGCTCTCGCCGGTGAAGTGCCATGGGCCTCTCTGTGGCTGACGGGGACGCTTGCTGCCAGCGTCAGCACCCTGGGTCTGGGAGCTGCTGCTGGGTCCTCCTTCCCTCCGGAGACAATTTGCTTTTTCAGTGGGAAAGGTAGATGGTGATGGTGACGAAGATGATAGCAATGGTAATGATCATGGTGATGGTGCACTCCTCAATGGGTTGCTTAAGGTCTTTGCTCCACTAATTAAAGTTCCCTCTGTTGAACACAATAGTTTATACCGCTATATTCTTGTGATTGCCCTTAAGCTTACAGGCTTTTTAGAAGGGGAAGAGTGTCACGGGAGCTGGCAGTGCTAGTCTTGAGGTAAGGCTTTGGCTTGTGGAAGGGCTCGTGCTTTCTAAACGTGCAGATTTTAGTTTGGTAGCTGAAAAAAAAAACAAAACAAACCACCAGACTCCCCAAAACCCAAAAATGAAACCCTTCCTTAACCCTCCTCCTTAATATTTATTAGTCTGCTGCTGAAAACTCTTATGAGACTGGTTTAACTTTAACCCTAGTAAATAGCAATTAAAATGAAATCAAAGGGTTTCTTTTTTTTTTTTTTTAATAACTGGTGAAAAACTAACAATTTAGATCCTTATTTTGAGTCTCTGAAGTCTTGAAGTTTTCAGCTGTTTGGCTATTTCTCTGCCCGTGTTTCACAACAGGATTGGGATGAGGTTTGCTCTGCTCTTGGGAACGGCACCTTTCCTTCCTTCCAAGGCTCTACTCCACTATGAAAAAGGGCATGGATCAAGAGGTGACACAGTGAAAAAAGTGAAATTAAAGTGAAATTAAAATTTGGTTTACCTTCTCACCAGTCTGCCACCAGACCTGTGTGTGGAGTGATCGGCTGGGGCTCCTGAGAGTGGCAGTGACCCCGTCTCAGCCCTGCTGGATGCAGGGATGCCCCTCAGCCCTGATCCCATGGACGCTCTTGGGTGTGGGGAGGATGGTGGAAATTCATCCAGCGCTGTGGAGAGCGTAAGGATATTTTCAGCTCATGCTCTACATGAGGAGGATCGTTTCTTACCAATGTCTTTGTTATTACTACCGTTGCTTTTATTGGCAAAGTATTAAGTGTTTAAGGATGGGTGGAGATGACTCCATTTTCCCCAGTCCTGTGTCTGGGAGTTGAAGCAAAGGCTCATTTCAGTTTTCATATTCACATCCTTCATTTCTCATACTCAGTGCCTGGAGACTGGTATGAGGCAATTATTAATATATTAAATATATATTTGGAATTGCTCTAATACTTTAGCATTTTTATATCAAGCATTAAATCTCCTTTAGGCTTTTTTCTTATCTAAACCTCTGCCCTTTGGAGACAACATTTTTGGAAAGCAAAAGCGTTTAAGCTGAGATGAAGCACAAGTGGATTTACTAGAGTTTGAAACATCTCACGTGTTAAAGCAGGGACCCTGTCCACACATGCTCCAAGGACAGCTGAGGTTGGCTGAGCAGACTCAGCTCCACTTGTATTTCGGGGCAGGACTGGATGGCTTTTAGCAGGAGCATGTTATCAGGGGTGAGGGAGAAGGGAGCACTGAGGAAAAGGGGGGGCAGCTTTTAGTAAGCGGGGCATTTCAAGGTGATCAGGCTTAATCTTCCTCATCGCAGCAGGGGACTGGGAGACGCTCAACACTTTTTAATTAAAGCCGCTATTGAAAATATTCATCATTCGATGGTGGGAGGGAGAGAAACCTCTTGCCCCTTCTATGCACATCACAGGGAAGCTGAAAACACCACATACCTGTTTTATCTCCTCCCATGTGGGCCAGCTTTGAAGCAAAGTGTAACACCTCTGAAACACCCCCTCCCTTGTCATTTCAGGTAGGAAGAAGTTTGCACCTATTAACTTCCAAAAAGAAAAGGTTAATTAAAGCCAGCTGCCTAAACCAAGACCAGATTGAGTTGGCTTGGTATATTAATCACCTGGAGCTACAGCATCAGGATTTCACATGATGGCTAGGGTTCAGCAGGATTTTTTCGGCAGGAGAAGACACCTCAGAAAGTGAGAAACCCAGGGTTCGCTAGCCAGCAGTTGTCACCTTTGTACTCTCCCAAATCAGGGGTACCCTGGGGATCAGAGCAAGGGTCATAAAGTAATTTAAGCAGAGTAAACATAATATAGGATGTCATATACCAAAGTAGCTTGCTGCAGGGCTATCACTGGTGACAATAAACTCTACAAGGCCATGAGAAAACCCTCTTGCCACCCCAGCTGGGTCGGTGCTGACTCTCTCTTTGACTCACTAGCTTAAATAACCAAAATGATTTCGAGCTATGTGTAGGCAAATGACTGGACTCCACGAGGCAGCAGAGGTCCACCGACTAGCCACAGACCACGGCTGTGGTTGTCCACAAGGGGCCCCCCCGCCTACAAGTTGGTTTTGCTACCAGAGGCACCCAAGCGAAAGAAGGCTGCATGACCCTTGCTGCTGCCGGGGACGTGCAGGGAGTTATCGACGGGAGGGAGAGTGACACCGGGCTCCCCACATGGCTTGGGACAGGGAGCACCCCCAGCGCGACCCTGCAGACCAGTCCCTCTGAATCCACAGGAGAGATGCAGGGAGATAGGCAAGGATTACCAAAAGAAGCCCCCAAAAGATTACATTATTGACTAATAATAATTTGTACTAGTCTCATTGAGGATTGCATTTCACTTCACGCATCAAAATATGCCTTTGCTTGACTATAGCAATGGTTGTGACTTCAGAATATGTTTCCTGAAAGCTTCATAGGGAAGTGCTGGTAGATTGTCTATTAGAGAAACATATTTTAAGACTGTTCAAAGTAAGTAAAAATGTTGGGTTTTTTTTTTAAACCCCTTATGGTAAGCAATAGTGGGTGGTTTGTTCTGCAGGACAAACATGTCTCTGATTTTCTTCTCTCCATTTTTTCTGATTCTCCAGCGAGGGTTTAAAATTCTTCTGCAGAGTCTGCATGGGCTTGAAAACAGAGCAAGATTTGTAGCTTGCACCAAATCCAAGACGACATCTATGAGTGTACTTGCAGCTAGATATGTGTATAAGGCTTTTCAGGCCGTTACCAAAAGGGTATTATTTTTCCATATAGCCTACGTTGCTTTTTCATACCCAAGGCCTAACACTTGGAAAACTCATCTTCATAAATTGCTTTCTGTGAAGGCAGGTATCATATAGTGTTTTATACAGCATTGGGCAAAAATAATCTTTAAGGATTGGGTCACTATGGTAACCACTTCTTATCTCAGAATCAAAAAGTGGTTATGATTGTAATTAAAAAATGTATGCTTTCTACCAAGAATTATTCTGAATTATAATTCATTTTCTGTCGCATACTGGAGTTATTTTTATTGCCCCCAAAGGCATAAGCATTTGTTATAATTCAGCAATGCAACACTTCATAGAGAGAGACTATAACCTGCTTTGAATATACTGTCAGAAATTGTGGTCGATGACTTCAACCTCTTAAATACTTCAACAGACTCCAGCGAAACACCAGGAATGCTTTTTATTCTTACAGAGAGGAAAGCATAAGATAAACAAGGCCTCCTGAAAGCTCGTGCTTCATCACAACTAGCTGTGTATCCCGAGCCCAGTGATGTGCAGAAGAGGGGTCCAGGTTTGCTGCTATAAGCAGGTGGGTTGGTCACACATTCAGATTTTCCTTCTGTTTAAGCAAAAGGTTTATTTTTTAAAGCAAAACCAAACAACAACAAAACCTTGACACTTTTCTTCCTTGGGCACTTGTGCCCATCACTTCTGTTCCCAGGACCATGTTCATGCATGGAAACCTTGGCAGACCGCTGGGACATGGCAGGCATTCCTAGGTAAATCACTGTGGCTTCCCTTAAAAGCTGTAACATAAGTAACAGGAGCATAACACTCCACATAGCCCCAGTCGAGCCGGTGGCAAAGCTGGTTTTCAATTCAAGGGGGACAAACCCAGGCTTGCAATTAGGTGAGCTGCTCCAGCTGGCTCTGATGGGGGTTGTCCACAGGTGTCTTCAGGGAGGAGAGAAACCCTTGCTGCTAATTGGAACCATTTCCAAAGGGGTAGCAGCAGGGTGGCCCCATCCCCTCCTCCCCGGTCTGGGTCTGTACCAGACCAGGAGACTTTTAGAGGGATTTTTGGCACTCACCCATGGTATTTCACTTTTTGGAGGCTGCAGCCTATTCATTCTTCAGCTAATGCATTATGGACCAAATATCTGCCTATGTTTTATGTAAATAGTAATAGAATTGTTTGCTTAAACATTTCTTTTTTCCACTCTTTCCAAGAGGGAGGCAGAACAAATGTTTATTTTCCTAAAAATCTGTAACTTTCAACATTAGGGGTTTTTTTGGCTCATTTCTCCATAATATAGTTGTGAATCCCCACAGATTCGTGAGCATTTTCTCCTGGAAGTGGATCTACTGCTCAGTGGCCACTGTTATTCCAGCAGGACACCATGGAAAGACTTTTTGTTGCCTGAAATGAGGAGTTTGCTCTTCTTGGCCTGGAGGAGCAAACTCGTGTGCTCCAGATGAGCACTAATGTTAGGTTAATGAGCCACAGACTAATAATTTTTACCCTTTCAGAACCGTTCCAGCCACCTATCCACCCGAACGGCTCTCAGTGGAGGAGGAATTGTAATTCATCGAGCTGGCTGAAGGCTTTTGGGAAAGGACCCTGTAAAAACCCCAGCCCCTGGTCACCCAGAAGAGCCCAAATATGCCTGTGGAGCCTGAGCACTGCACCCAGGATGGCGGCAGCACTGCCCGCAGCGGCACAGCCCCTGCCTGTGTTTCGGGGCTGGCAGAGGGATGCTCCCAGCACCCAGCTACAGCCTTCCCTTCACACAGGCTAACGCTGTGGGCTTTCCAGGTGAACCTCTTGCCACCTAGAGAAGGTAAATACTTAATAATGGCTATAATAAAGTCGAGTGGTGAATGACTTCATTAAGCCTGGAGTAATAATTAGTTTAATCAGCTGAAGCGCAGCTCAATAAAGCGCGCTTCAGAGGTGAGTTAGCTCCAGCGTGCCGTGCTGGGGGCAAGCGAGGATGCTGGCAGCAGGAGGGCTCTGCAGACCCCTGCTGTGGTGCTTCCCAGACATGGAGAGACCCGGTGTTGGGGGGCCAGCATCAGAAGGGTGCCCTCAGGGTGGGTTTACTGACTCTGCAGCTTGCCCCAGCACAGCTCGGGGACAGGACTAAGTGCAGGGCAGCTCCTGAAGCAGGGGAACCAAACCCTCTGGCCTTGAGGCATGCCCGCGGCTTCACCCTGGGCATCCATCCCTCAGCTTCACCAGGGTGCAGCAGTAATTTGGCCTTTCCCCTGCAGGCTTTTCCCAGAGCATCTTCAGGGGTTTCTCTGTTCTTCTTTGGCAGTTAAAGCTAATGGTTCAGTCCCCAAAACCCACACTGGTGCCTGCTTTTTTTTTTCTCTCTTCAGTTTTTGAAGTATCTGGCAATTCCCCCTTTTTTTGAGCTGCTGGGAAAGTCACAGCTGAGCTGCAGTTCAAGCTATGGGAAAATGTCCTATTCCCCCGCTGAGTGCAAGTGGGTTTTGCACTTGTGATGGTTTTAATGTCAAGCAGTGTCTTCAAGTGTGGTATCGCTTGCAGAGGTTGGATCTCCTGCACTGCCACGTGTTGTTAGCCTCCTCCACCACCCTCATCTTTCTAGTTTCACAATGGCAGTTGCTTGCTGGCATAGCCCTACCCTTAGATACAAGGAACGAGCTTGTCTATGTTGAGACTAAAGACTACATTTTTGGTTTTCAGCATAGGGTGTCTGCAGTGTGAAATCCTGCTTACCACCAAGGACGTGCATCATAGTCCAAGCCAGCAGGGACCACAACTCCTCCCTTAACAAGCTGCTCCGTGAACAGTGGAGTTGAGACATGCTACAATGAGCAGGACAAATCAGTGCCCTAGTGCTGCAGCCTCAAAACAGAGCAAAGGATGCCGAAGCTCTTTACCCTGCCTAGGTACTGGGAACTGACCTCCTCCTCCTCCCTGCTCTCCCAGCAGGGCTCAGGGTCAGAAACGCAAGAGCCCATCAGAGAGGGTTTGGGGTGGAGGGGGACTGCTGTCTAGCACCATGGCTTCAGCGGTCCTCACACTGAGCTCTGAGGAGCCCTTGGAAATTATAATTACTCGAGATTGCAGAGGCTACAGCAATCAGAGTGATGCTAACCTTGGAGCAGCCTACTTCAGTTTGAAGTACATTAGCTTGCCCAGTACCGGAGAGCAGAAACCAGCACGACGCACCCTCGCATTGTGAACTGAGAAACAAATCCCACTGTCTGAGCTGGCTACCGGGATGAGGCAGCCCTCTATCTACTTCCTCAGCCTGAATTCATTTCCTCAGCCTCCGGAAAGAGTAGGATGTGATGGTCCTTGCCGATGGGGCAACAGAAAGAAGAAAACAAAAGGGATTTCCTCGCAAGACAGAAACAGCACATTGCCAAGGGAGGATCAATCCGTCATCTTCCATCAAGCAGAGAAAAACCCTCCTGGAGCTCCAACATCGACTGCACTCATCCTCTACCCATCACTCTGAAGCTAAGCTAATGTTTTTAAAGAGCTCCCTGGTGCAGGAGCGCCTACACTGCAACCTGCTATTGGATCAGCTCAAGGGGCCGGGGCTTCACACTGCCTTCGCTTCTCAAAGCGACATCCTGCTGCGTCGTGACTTTTTGGAGACTTCTAGGTGTGCCAGAGGGCTGGTTAATGGGGTTGGGGGAAAGGAAAACCGGGCCAAAAGAGGTGGTCAGGAGATCCAAGTAATGAAGTGCAACATCAGCAAGGTCCCTGCCTCCTAGCAAAGGTTCTTCAACCAGACGCACTCATGGGTGAGAAAGGAGATGTGGATGATGCTTTCAACAGATGTTGCATGTGAACAGATTATTTGTGCTGAAAGGTGAGTACCTGAAGAATCAGAACAGCCATTTACAGTTCCCCTGGGCAGGTTTAGTCTTCCGTCCCTGTAAAGCTGCCCCATGAACGAAATGAGGTAGAGATCCTGGGAGGTAAAGAAGGTGTCAGGTACCATACGTGCTGGAAGTGACTGCGCTGCACTGCAGCGCCAGCTGTGATGCTGCCTCTTCCCTTCTGGCTCCAACACAGACAGTATGCTGCTCATGCATGGGGGAAAAAAAAAAAAATCCCAGCAGCTTTTCAAGAAGAAAAGCCAAATTTATTAAGTTGCAATTCCTTCACCCTGGCTTTCCAAGGCAAGTTTGGATCCAGATGTCCCAGGGATGCACTCAAGATCTCCAAGCATGCAGCCCCACAGGCAGGCACAGGGCCAGCAGGTCTCACTGCAGGTACCCATCTCCCATTACCCATTTTCTACACAAGCCTCAGGGTGGAGGTGGCACAGGCGAAGGGATGCTCACACACATTGGGGGCATCCCTGTTGCACCTCTCTGCTGCTCCCGCCATTTGAACTGCCATGCCAGTCTGTGGGGACCCCAGGCTGGGAGGCTCCATTGTTTATTTTTTTCTTTCCCCCCGCCACCCCACTCCAGAGGATCATGAGTGTGAAAGAAGATTTTCTGGAGCTCAGTCCAATGTGCACAAAAAATAATAATTATGTCGCCTATGGCAAGAGTTTTCTGTGCTTCAGCCTCGTGGCTCACTGGGATGCCGGGAAGGCTGCTGCATCTCCAGTAAGTGAATCAGACACCTGAGATACTGGCTGCTGCGCTTCTCCATCCTACGGGTAGGGGTAATTCTTTAAACTTTTCAAGTTCAAACCAGGCACTGATTATCTAGGCTTGAAAGTGGGATGAGGATGAAAAGAAACTCCTCAAGAACTACTTCTGAGGAAGACAGAAGAGTGTAAGGAGGGATTTGTATGTGCTGCTTGACATCCTGACTTGTATGGGGCAGAGCAAGAGGGATGAATGGGAAAGAGGCAGCCGTGCCATGGGGGAGATTTCTCCCCATGAAGCAAGGCAAGCTCTCTGTACCCCTGACATCAGGTTGCCTCCCCGAGTTTCCACTGAGCTTTGGGCAGCAGTGGGCACTGAAGGCTTTTCTCTTTCCCTCATCCATAAATACCACTCAAGAGGCATTTCGGTGTTGTACTCTTGCATTCCTAAAGCAAGTCTTAGCCCCACCTGTGGGTCAGCAACCTAATGTGAGACAACAGAAAGCTTGATGTTACTTCAGGGAGTTTTAGGTACCATCTAAATAATGTGACTTCAACGGGGGGGGGGGGGTGTAATAAAAACACAGCGTGCACCTCTCTTCCCCTTACTCCTCATCACTACTTTAGACTTACAGTCATGGAGAAAGTTTTCCCTTGATATGTACTCTAGGTTAAATGTTTCCTTGGCTGCATATGTCCAAAACAAACAAAAAAACCAACCCCAAAGCAGGACAGCAGTATCAGCAGGGCCAAGCCATGGCCGTACCCCAGCTCACACTTCCCCAGGCAGCAGGGCAGGAATGTGAAGCAGAGGGCTGCCTTTCAGCGGAGAGGGATGCCAAAGTATGCAAGCAACTTCTGCGACGCTGAGATGTTGCATGGCAAAACCCATCAAGGTCACGCAAGGATGCGGCTCATCGGCAGGGCCTGGTGGGTTTGGGGTTGGCAGCAGCAGCGGCAGTGGACGGGACATGTTTCGGTACCCTGTTTTCTGCCTGCACCCAAAGCCTGTACACATTTTAAGCAGTTACTAATCAGCTTTACAGCCACAACGCAGATATCTGCTGCCAGAAAGCCTGGGCTATGGGCATTAACTCACCTGTAACTTGCTCATCCTTTTTCAAAGGAAGGGTTTGCACCAGAGATCCTGGATGGATCTTTGGTGGCCTCATTATGTTTCTTTAGCTGATAAAATTCTCTCATTGGGGAAAGCCAGTACCCTGCGGCACTGCAATTTTAATTACATATTCAGGCTGGTTGTTTCAGGGAGCAGTCACAAGCACAGGCCTCTTGCAGCAGCACCTTTTATTCAAAGGTAGATAGTCAAAAGACTCTTCCCACTTTGCAGATGTGCTGTTGCATTTAGTGATGGGAAGTGTTATTGTAATCACCTTAGTGATGCTTCTGCTGAGGCTTAGAAAATTTATGGTCTCCTGCTGTCTTCCCCTCTGCCTGAATCTGCTTCCCCCTGCTCTCACCAACACAAATACCCTCGGCCTCTTTGCTGAACAAATGCAGTGGGAAAGGGTAGAGAAACCCTTCAGGAGTGTGTTTTCCTGGACCAGGAAAAAGCTGGACATGTTTTGCCATGGGGCTGCAAACGGTGGTCAGAGCAAACCAGAAAATTGGGTGAGTCTCCCATCGCAAGGGCCAAGGCACTGGTGGCTGCTGTTCAGCCTGCCTGGCCTCCTGGAGCAGCAAGGGCAGGCACAGGGATGCAGGAGGGCGTACACAGCTGGGAATTGGGAAATATAATAATGGTTCCTGCAATATGATATAGGAACTGCATCTCGTTCATGAATGCTGCTGCCACCCTGGCTGCCTGCTGGGCTCCCGTTATGTTGAAACTGCCCTTTTTTGTTATCTAGGATGAGGCAACAGGATACTGGTGGATGTACCGGTGATCTCTGATGTTTATGTGTCTGTGCTGGTTTTAAGATGTTTAAAGCTCACTGGGACTACGTTATTTCATCTGGTTGAATCAGGGCAGCTCCCAAAGTCCCCAGGCCTTCCTGGAGCAAATCACTGCTCAGACCCGCTGCTTGTGAGGACTGGTCCTGTTTAGCATTAATGCTGTGGCGGAGAGGTGGTGGCTGTTTGCCATGGTTGTTTTGACTCAGCAAGTTAGATCGAGAAAGCATTGAGAGGAGTTTCCAGCAGGCGTTACGCCAAATGCCGCGGTGGATGGATTTAGGTCCACTCATCTGCTGCGGTGTGCTCCTGCTATTTGGCCAGGTGACCTGAGTGCTAGAGCACTCTAGAGAAAAAGATAAAAAATTTCCGTGCTCAGGAGCCAAGATGAATGCGGAAGAAATATCTGAAAAGAAATTTTGTGCCATCTGAGCTACCTGTTTATAAGGCAGTGATGGGCTGATATTGCTGGTTAGCTGAGTACTTGCCAACTTCCAGGCAAGCCATTTCTATAAGTGAATATGAGGATAGCAAAGGCAGGCGCTATCACAGGCTAGTGTCGTGGTTTAACCCCAGCCAGCGACTAAGCACCACGCAGCCGCTCACTCACTCTGCCCCCCCCCCCCCCCCCGGG
>JAVJGG010000007.1:34648383-34672739 GCA_035590195.1 Aviceda cuculoides
CCCCCCCAGGCCTTCTTCCCACTGTGGCCGCCCACTGCTCTACCCCAGCTATGGAGGATAATTTTGCCTCTAGTTTTCAAACAGCACCCAGGCATTTGCCTGTTCCTAAGGGACAACTTAATTCCTTTCCTGGACTTATTTTGGGCTATAACATGGCTATGTTTCAATGCCTCTTATTAACCCCATATCAAAGGCAAGCATAGTAAGGATGTGGAAGAAGAGCTACAGTTTGCTTTTTTCCTTGCTGAAGGTCTTGTTTCCTTTTCCCTGTGCCCAGGGCTTTCCCTGGGTCTCAGCCCAGCAGCTCCACCACCTCACAGTGTTCTTCCAAAAGGATTGATATAAACCTCAGAAGTATGAGAAATATTGTTGTTCAAATCTTTATACTGCTAAGATGCAACATTGGGTTTATGTAACTTAAAAGCAACATTTTTGGAAAGTCATCTCTATGGTTGGCAGTGCAAATATGACTGACAGGGCAGGACTGGGATTGCCTCCATGGATGAGACTACCAGGGAAAATGGTCAACTGGAAGACCTTGAAGCTGTCCTCCTTAAAGGCATACAGCAAACTCAGAGTCATCGGCGGCAGTGGAGAGAGCAGGGATGGTTTCCCGCACAGTCTGGATTTTGCAGGCCCCTGGCACCTGGTTTCCATCAGCTCACAGGGGGCGGTAATGGGAACCCAAGGTTTTTCACACAAGTCACTCCTCACTGGGGAAGACAACCGTGTCCAGGCGAAACATCAAGTAACAGGTGCGTGCATCTGCATGCGTGTGATGCACATGCAGGTAGTGAATTCAGCAGTTTACCCCATCGCCGTAGCTGATGCAATTGCTGATGTGCGTAACCACTGCCTCTTGCTCACATCTGGATGACAGACTGCTATTTCGGGGAAGGAAAACCAGATTTACAAGAAGGTCCATGGCAGATCCAGCCAGTGCTGGGGCCTGGAGTGTACCTGCAAGGTACCTGGAAGGATGGTGGGCCAGCAGCAACCTGTGAGTACACAGACAGCACTCAGAGCTATTCTGAATCTCACATTTGGCTTCTGTCTTAAAATAAATTAAATATCTCTTCATCGCAGCTGGCGCTTGGCCAAGTACGGCTCAGCTGCAATGTTCCCTGCAATGAGCTGTGGGCTTTGTACATGGCTTGTTTTGTTCAGCAAACTCTAGGCAGGGAAAGAAAAATCGCCAAAGCCTGGAAGAACTGGACCTGTTATTTCTAAGGCCCCTGAGCTAAAGCATCATCTTCTCTTGGCAGAGTTACCCAGGCTCAGCAGAGGAGATTAACTTCTTTAAAACAGGATCTCCTCAGCCCTAGGCTCCATGTTGCTGCATTACTCTCAGCCAAAACACCTGACGTATTATGTGGCAGGTACCACGTTCAGAAAGATGAATAAAGTATCATCTCTTTGTTTGCTGTTGACCCCTGTGCAGCTGGCTTGTTTTTTTGGTGAGTTTTGAGGGACTTCTGCTCAGCCAGTGCCTTCGGCTTATCTGCAACAGGATGACTGGCTTCAAGCACCCCAAATGTCATCGGGTCCTTCCCTGCAAGCCATTGCCTCACTATTTAAGACTAGTGCCGCTGGCCCCTCACCCCATACATGGCACTGTCTGGCTTAATAGGATTATAACACCATCCCCTGAGGATGGATTCTTATTTTGTCTTGCAGGTTTATAAAGTGCTGTGGACTCTGGTCTTGAGCTGTTGGGGCAACTCAAGGAAAAGGAAAGCTACTTGCAGCGAGGAGCCCGGTGCTGCTGGTGGGGAAAGTCTTCCCCTCGGGGCCAACCACAGCCGCAGCGCTGCTGCTTCAGCATGCCGTATTTCATGCCGCTTTTAGGCAGCGCGGTCGGTAATGACTGCTGTAGTGACTTTGTGTCGGGGGATGACTTTATTGAGATGCTTAATCCTCAGCAGGTGCCACACAATATAACACGCGGTTATGTCTTGGAGGTAATAATGCCACATTGATGTTTTACTATGCTGTTAACCCTCAGTGCGATGAGGTATTACAAACATCATTTATCTTCTGTTCCATTACTGATAACGCGCTTTCTTGCTTGGAGCCATCTTGCCAAAGCAATGATTGATATGATGCAGGAAGCAGCTCTCTTCTCGTGGCCATCGTGTTTTATATTGCTCTTACTTTTCATGCTTGTGGTTCCGCCTCTGTTCCAGCTCCGTGGGGTCTCACACCATAAAATGGAGGCTCTGGCTGCAGGATGTGGCATGGCCTTGCTTTACAGTCATGCCTTGCTGCTGCATGGATCTCGTGGGGTCTCTTATTTTCATAGCTGCTCCTGCCTCTTTTCTTTGTTAGGCTTAAGGCAGAAAAACGGTAAGAAGGATCATGGCTTTCTGTAAGAATTACATTTCTATTCCACGAAATACTGACATAGTTCCCTGAAAAGTGGGATAGAGACATGTTTGGATCAATCTATGAGACATTTCCCGTGTTGCACATCACCTGTCAATATGGTGCATGTTGCATCTTCTTGATTCTTCCTTGGCCAGTGAAATCAGTGGGGCTTTGACTACATTTCGGTGGAGGACCAGGGCCAGGATCACATGCATTTGGGTCATGACTTGTATGTGTATGGAATATTTTCCAGATTATGGTTTTGGATACTTGGGGAAATTTTCACAGGAATTAGAAGCCACTACAGGGATGCGATCCTGTTTTACATAGTAATTTCTGAAGTATAGAAAATCAACACTGATGAAAACAGCCAAAAATTTAGGGTAGCACCTTTATACTGATTGTGTCATTACAACACTTGGAGCTTTGTAGCTTATAAATATAGAGATCATCTTACATAAAACCTTGATAGCATGTCACTCTTGGGAAGTTACCACTACGGCTGCAACGCATCCCCTTCCTCAGCACCTGATTTTTGCCTTGCTCCAGCATCTAATATGTTGCTTGGGTCCCTCCTTCGTGGCTTGCCAAAGATTTCCCTTAGGTTTTTGAGACTGAGTCACCCCCAGCTCTTCCGCAAAGATAGCCAGGTGAAGGACTGCAGTCCTGTGCTGAGGCTGGGGCTGCAGGTCTGCCTCCACCACACAGCTCCTGCCAGGGCTCCTTCTACCTCCTCCCATTCCCTCCGGCCCATCTCACCTGCTTGGCAGCCTCGAGGCTGGATCACCGCCTCTGGGCAGGGATGTATGGATATTTGGATGGCAGCTGATGGCAAAATAGGTGCTAGCATCGCCTGTTTTTAAGTGGGGTTGCTGACTGTACAAACTGCTGTGCTGTTCATCACTGTGTTTCTTCTAAGCTGTGGCTATCCCTAAGAATTTCCAGCCACGGCTATCCATCTTCCTTGACACTCTGCTGCAGCATGTGCCCAAAGCAAGCCCCAGAAATCTCCTGGAGAGGGTCTGGACTCAGGCTTTCCTGAAAGCGATGGGGATTTCCTAAAAACCTCCTGAAAATCCTGCTTTGGAACTTTTTCCTGTTCTGCAGCCTATTTATTCCCAAGGCCATCGCCCCCTTCCCACCCCTGGCCACAGGATGTGCACCAGGGGCACTTGGTGGAGCAGAGAGGGGTGAATTGGGGGGTCCACCGTTCACTCCCTCCTGCAAAGGAGGGAGTCGGTCACAGCTGATTAATATTAGTGTCCTGTGACAGGTGTTTTCCAGCCAGATTGTGCGGCATGCAGCAGGTTTTTATCTGATCCCACTGCCTAATCATGAGCAAACTGGAAAACAGATGGCAATTACCCACAGAGCTAAGGAAGGCTTGGGTGGGAAGGCGCCATGCCTTTCCTTCCCGATGCTTCAAGCATGGGAAAAAAAAATGTAGTGAATCCTTGTTTACTGGGACAAGGTAAAGCTCACAGCTAGTGAGGGCACCTTGATCCCCAGCTTGTGGCTGAGGGAAGCAGCCACTCAGAAATGGGTTTGAAAAGGTGGTTCTGGGTTTGAAAAGGTGGTTCCAGGTTCAAAACTTCAAGCTGGATGATGTTGTATTTTCAGGTTTTCAGTAAGTCCCGATTAAGATATGTAGCACTAGAAGACACTTATGCTGCCTGCGCTTAAGCCATTTCCCAAACAGGTTTTGGCTTTGAATGTTAGGGAGTATGTACTGACATATCCGATAGTGATAAAGTTCACAGAGCCCAGGAATCATAGATGCCTGTGAATCTCTACTGCCTTTGGGAATACCCCAAGGATGGTTGCATTTGGCATTAATGTCCATCATTTATTTTACTGTCTAGCGACAAATTCTGCCCCCCAGGTGTGGATCCACATCTTTCTTCCGGTGAGGTAGAACTGCAGCCTAATTCAATATAAAGACGGTTCGGCTCTTGGAGCCAGCAGGCTCCACACTGCACGTAAGGGTTTATGGGAAGGCATCAACCACCCTGAGGAATCGCTGGTAACCTGTTGTTACAGGGGGACAGAGGAAAACTTGCCTCAGAGGCACCTTGATAGCATCAGGGAAACTGACACAACCTGAAAATATTTAGATTTTATTTTATGATGGGGATCTCCACACAGCCTGGTTTTTGCGTCACACTGGTTTTCTTCCCTGTACATCCGGGGCAGGGTGCAAGGCCAGACAGACCTTGGTGCCTCTCCATAAGGCTGGGCTTGTGTTGCAGGGATGTGATGCTGCACCAGGGCTAACAGCGCGCTGCCGGCCCTTGCAAGCCGCAGCGTCCGCAGCACCACTCAGCCTTCTGCTGAGGGGTCGTTCCCAGGGAGGCCATGAGGGCTGATACCCACCTGTAATTAATACCACACCATCCAGCCTTCAGATAACCTTCAGTAGTTTCAGGGCTTTGCCACTTTCCCTGTTAAAAAAATGGGTTTGCGAATGGAAAGGGGGGTTTTCCCTGTTCTGGCAGTGTCCGTTGCATGGCAGAGATGGTATTTGCAAAAGGTCCTAAATCCTGCTGGGAGCAGCTGCCAGAAAATGCCCTGCGCAGAACACTGACCAAGCAGAAATGCAATGCTCGTCTTGCATCCATTTTGCATCAAGAAATTCTTAATGCACTAAAGAGACAATACTATGGTATTTGTCGCTTTTTAAACTATGAGGGGAAGCTATCTGGGTTATCATATATGATAATGTCCGAGAGCTGAATTACAGAGCTGTCAGCTGTGGGACACTGAAATGACAGCCCTTTAATGTGCTGTGAGGCTCTTGTTGGACACTTGTATCAAAACACTCATTTTAGCCTCAGGAAGACAAATCCACCATGTCTTCCCTTTCTGGGCAATTTAAAGTACTGCTGTTCAGTAGTGGGATATGTAACAAAACGGCTTTCTTGGAAGTTGTCTGGGCTGTAGGTAAAATCTGCTCCCCTCCCAGTGGCCAGAGTCACACCAACGCCATACCCAGGGGCTTTAAGCAGGGTTCCCAAGATGCAGAGGCCTTTTGCATGCCCTGTGCCCTCCACAAAATGACCTGATCTTGGAGCATCTGCGTGCGACACTCTGCGATTGCCCTGCACTCGCGTGAGCCCTGCCTGGGTCGGCACCTCCCTCCTGTCGGCCAAAGCCCACTGCTTCCCACCCCGTGTTCGCTCCAGCACCCAACAGCCTCAGGCAATGGTGAGATCTTCTGGGGCTTGGCAATGTGCTGGCCCGGTACACTCCCTAATTACTCACTGGAGTGATAAGGAAAGAGGGAGCACCATCCCCAGTACCACCAGTGCCGAGCTGGGCTGGGAAGAGCCTCACTAGCTCCTGTCCAGACGTGGCCGCCAACGCTTGGCCTCTCCTTGCTCCCACCCCTCCTTCACGTGCCCGCAGCCCACAGGTCAAGCCATGCTCCCATCGCCACGCAGGTGAAGGACCCACAGCATTTCACGGGGTGGGATGGGGGGACAGCTGGGGTGTCCCATGCACTTAAGACATCTGATGGATGCGACAAGTGCAAACGAGCTGCCTGATTGCGCCGCCGGCTCCTCTCCCGTGGGAAAAGCCCGGCTCCTCGCCGGCCAGAGGAGGTTTGGGGCAGCATGGCAGTACCGTGGCAGAGCTTCCCCCCGCGCCTGCCCATGGCCGTAAAGTCTGTATTACAGGAACACAGAATTCACTCCATGGATCAAAGATAATGTCTCCTGAGGAAAATAAATTAAAAGGAGGGAAAAAAAAGCAGCAAAACAAAAAGAACCCTTTGCACTGCAATAGCACTTGCAATTAAGAACAAAACAGAGCAGAAAGCTCTGAAGCTTGACTTTGGGCAGGAAGAAAAGGCCCTCCCAGAGAGCCCCGGGTTTCTGTAGGCACAGCGCGGTGGCTGCTGTCTTCGCTTTACGTCAGAGCATTAATGCTGTTGTTTCGCCCCTGGTATCAACAGAGCTCGCCGGGTAGGTGGGTGGGGTATTGGGATTTATATTGTAGAGAAATTCAGGAAGGCTTCAGTATTTTTTTTTTTTCCCTCTGCCTACAAAGCTTTTGAAAGTCCACTGGGGACCCCTAATGTTCAGCTGCTGCTGAAGCACACACTTCAAAGCCAGATCTGCACAGCTTCTTCAGCCATCTATGGGTTTGATCATTCCGATGGGCTTTTATTACAGGCAATGACACTCCCTTCCCCCTGCCAAGTCATCTTTCTGGGAAGCTCTGAGAGCTCCTTGAAACGTTTGGTAAAACAACATTTCTACAGTCAGAAAACATGCCAGCCGCATCAAACGGGGACGCCCCTGGAGATGCTTTGGGAGGCAGAAACCTTTGTGCCACCCGCATAGCATGTAGGATCCCTTCCTGGCCTGAGCCATGGTAGCAGACACGTCTAACATGCCCAACAGAAAAGTTTGCAGAAGAAAAGTGGTTAGAAGTCATGGTCATTGTGAAAGGTGCTGGGCAGAATGACTCTGTGGGTAGTTTTAAGGACATCAGTGACAGCTTGGCAGGCGCTTAGCCCTCCATAAACTTCCACTCCCTAGTCTCTATTTCCACACACCTCCCCATAGCTGCCTCACTTCTCCCTCCCCCCCAAAAAACCCTCCACTGCCCACCCTCAAAGGCCCACACCCAGCTGGGTAGCCTCTGTGACCAAACCTACAGTCCCCCCTCGTTGCACTCAGCCAGGGCAGATGGGAATTGCTGCTTTCTTGGGGTTTTTGCCCCAGTTTCCTGGTGCCTCTGCTGATGGGGCCAAGCAGGACACACGAATATCTCTGCCACAGCCTGATTTAGGGGGTTTTTATCCCAAATCCCTGGGGTCAGTTTTCCTCCCTGTTATTGCAGAAATATATCATCTTTCCCAGACCAGCATTATTATCATTATAATTTTTCCCCCACGGCCAAAGGCAACAACATGGCTGGTTACTGGGAGCGGGCAGCCACACCAAACCCACTCAAAAGTTTGGGCAGAAAAATGTTAGAAATGCAGTTAGAGTAAGTCACCCTCCTCCCTTTCGCACTTCCATCCCCAAACCCAAGTAAATCGGAAAAATCCTTGCTTTCTAAGTGGCTTCTAACATAATGAAAGTCAATTAGAGTGATGGAAACGGAGCTTATAACTGCAGGTTTTCATCACTGACTCCGTGCTAAATGTCTGTTCTGTGCGGTTTGCAAGGAAGTAAGGGTGCATGGAGGGGAAAGGATGGGGGTTTTTTAAAGCAGTTAAATTGCCTCTAATTAGCAACACAACTGTAGTCAAAACATAATGTGAGGATAATAAATTGATATTTGCATAATGGAAATGCTACCAAAATGTACTTCAAATAAGCTGAATTAGATTATAATTAGAGCTGTGTTTTGGGAAAGAAAATCCTTCTAATTGCCTGTGTACAGGCAGTGCCAAGGAGGAGAGGGCTGGCAGCTGCTGGGGAGGTCCAGCCAGCACCGCACGGGACAAGCGCCCTGTGACTGGGGGCTGTTCCCTGGGCCGGGGGGGGAACAGGGTGTCTGCACCCACCGGGAGCCAGCGCAGCCCCGACGAGGCAGGTTGGTGGAGAAAAAGGTAGGAGGAATGCGAATGTGTGCACCCTCAGCCATCAACTGCAAAACCGTGTTTTGTGGGAGTGGACTGAAACCAAATCCAGGGTGACATCGTACAGACAGCAATTAGGGTGGGAGATGTTCGTGCCTCAGGGGAGGTGGTGCAAGGGTAAAAATGCAAGCGCTAATTCTGCAAATTGCATGAAACCGGTGATCATCTTTTCTTCATGGAGTCTCAACACCGCATTGAGTTGCAATAGCCTCCTCCTGCTGCTATTTCATAACCGGCTTTATTAAATCAACAGTTATTTTTTTCTGCTGAAATGTATGCAAGGTTGGTCGTGATTTATTGTCCAGCTCTTACTACTCCTTATTAAAAAAGAGGCCACTTGGAAAGCACTGGATGATAAGTCACTTGCCCATTGTAGGAGACCATGTGCACCAGTAAGGAAACTACAGCTGAGATGGTAAAGGAAAAATGTCATATTCCAAACCAGATTTTTTAAAAAAGCAACAAAAGAACCAGCAAATGAGTACCACACTGATATTACACCCTGCTGCTGAAGTGAAGGCAAAGTGAACCCCAAGGCTGACTTGTCACCCAGTAGCTGCAGTATCTCGCGGTTGGTGTTAATGCCCATTTTGGTGCTGGGCAATGACACAGTTCAGGTGGGAAAATTGATCAACACACAAAAACCTGCTCGCTCGCTTTGAACAGGGGACAGAAAAGGTGATTTCTTAAGTCTTGTGAAATACAATGACCCTGCCAGCCGGGCCCTTGGCATATTCTTTATTCAAATACCTAGGTTAGTATGCCTGGTGCTTGCTGAGGTAGTACCATACGCCAAACCTGGGCAGCTAATAGCATCATCCTGGAGCCAGTGGCAATGGGAAAGGGGTGTGAATTCGGCCATCATCAGTTGGTGGAGGCGTACAATGGCGCACAGCTCTCCCCAACCATGCCTGAATGCCCCTCTGATGTTGGCTGCTGTGGTTAAGGAGGATGGAGAAAACAAGGAGGATGACTTTGGGGGTAGAGGAAAGGCAGCAGACACCACAGGTGTGGGTTTCAGCAGGACTTTTGACACAGCTCCTCATGCCATTTGCCTGCTGTTTTGTGGGGACAAATACAAGGTTTTCCCACTCACAGACACAAAAAGGAGGGTACCACAGGCCTGAAAAGGATGCCCGGGGCACTTAACTGGTGCATCTCTCTATACATGAGACATATAGGATAGGTCTAGTTTCCAAATCAGGAGCCACAGCTCATGCACGTTTACTGTATGAGAAAAAAAAAGCATGTATGAGACATGATGCAGCACTAGCCTCACTTCAAGGGAAATATTCCCCTGCCTTTGAAGGGTCCTGGCTCAGTGCCCCAGTCCACAGCCACAGCAGAGGCCATGGAAATAAGCTCCTTTTTGAGTTGGCAAACGCTGTCTTGCTTTTCTGTTTGAGGGGGAGGGAAGAGAGAAACTCGCCCGGTGCTCTGCTTGGCTCTGCTCTGCTGCAAGTTTTGTGGTACCAGATTTAATAAAGGGATGCGTGGGAGGGAGCACAGAAGGGAAAGAGAAAGGAGAAAAGCGAGTGGGGGAGCAGGCGGCTGCACTGCAGAGAGCGTTGGTCTGCAGGAGGTGCTGCTGGGGACGAGCTGGGGGAGGCAGCAGCATGGCCAGGCCCCAGGTCTCCTCCGCTCTGTCCTCTCCTCTTGGGAGCAAGACGCAGAGCTGGGCCCAAGGAGCCCAGCCTGGGGACAGTCAGGCAGAGCAGAGGCAAAGCCTGGCCATTCCATGCTCAATGTGTGGCCACCGGCCCCTGCCAGCCCCTGCTGTGCTGGGTGCCAGCATGTCATGCCTGCGGGATGCAGTCCGGGTGTTGCCAGCATCGCCCTAGAAAGATACTGAGGCTCACGCTCAAGAGGGGATGGGGAAACAGGAGCCTGGGCAAAATCCTTCACGCCTTTGCCTGCGAGTTACAGCCCAAAGGCAGTTCTTGGAAACCAAAGCCTGGCCTCTGCCTTGGGTTTGCTGTCCCATTTGCTCCCTTGGTGGCAACCCCTGGGTCTCAGGCTCACTAGTGTGGCCTCAGGCACCTGGGGGGGAGAGCAGGACCTCGTGTAAGGCAGCAAGTGAGATGGATAATCACGGTAGGAAAAAAAGAAAGATTGCACACCAACAAAGGCAACCCTGGGAAAAAAATTTGTTGCTAGCAAAACACTGAGGAACTTCGTTTAGCGAGTGCACTTCCCGTGAAATGCAATTGCTCCCACTGTGGTTTTAAACTGAGACCACCCTGAAAATGAAGGTAGTTTCCATTAAATTGAATTACTTTTCCCAAAAAATGGCATGGCAGTAGTAACACTGATAAGGAATGATAGCTATTAAGTGAGGCCATTATTTATATTTTCTATTAAATCACTGTCATTTCTATTATAAATGACATCATGCATGCCTGTCATGCTGATTTACAGTGATAAAGCCTCGGTCGTGATCATTTATTGTAATGCATAAGCAGAGCATGAAATACACACAGCACAAATGCACAAGCAACACCACATCAAGCCCAGATCAATATTTGGATCTAACTTAGTATTAGCAGATCAGTTGGTGCAACACTGGTGGTGCTTTTTCAGTAACATTCATGTGCCCATTGTCAGTGCAGTCCTGAAGGCTATTTGTCTCCTCCACCCCACCTTTCCAGTGCTGTTCAGAAGTGGTGAGCCAGGCAGCGAAAGGAGAAGCAGCAGCAACACATCACTGCCGTAGATCTGAGCATTGAGATCCAGTGCAAAGCAAATGTAATGCCTGATGACTGATTCAAATGCCTAAAGACTAGACACTCGGCAAGGAAAAAGCGAGGTTGCTAAGTGCAGAAAAAGGCAAGGTTGGACAAGCATCGGTGTTGCAGCAGTTGTTCAGTGAAGGTTTCTGCTCTTGAGAATGTTTTCCAAAAGTTGCTGAGCTTCTTGGAGACCATGGGCTGCTGCCACACTGAGGAGTTTCTCCACTTCCCTGAAGGACATGAAACTTTCATCAAGAAAATCCAGGAGGAGGTCTGAGTCATTCCTAGCTAAATTTTATTTACCCAGGCTTTTATAAGAGGACCACAACTACTGGATCTGAAAGCATCTGTAAAGTTAACTCTCCAATACTCAGAAAATGATCCAATTTTCTTTCTGCTTTTCTCTGTGGTCTGAGCACGTATGTTTTGGATTTGGTGATTTTCTCATCTTAGTTGAATTGAAGATGGATTTGGAGCTCTTGAAATACATGCTCCTTTCACCAATCAATACATGAGTCTGCCTAATCATGCAACATGCAGTGGAGATAGAAATTAAATGTGCTAGCTTTAACTCACAGGATCTGCCCAAACATCACTTTTTTAGTTTCAGTTAGGTTAAGACTGCTTTCTCTAACCTCAATTTTAATTTTCAGACTCGGAGTAAATGTAAAAAACTCAAAACAATACCAAAAAAAAAGGACTAGGTTTCACTGTGATGGGAACTCATCAGTTGTTTTAGCTTCACTTAGCCCCAGGATGAGTCACTACAGCAAATGTACAAAGAACAAGGCAAGTTTTCTTTGGCTGTAGGCCTTGCTGGGAATGCTGGTATGCAGTGCGCGCAGGCAAGTCAAGGAGAGAAACGTGTCCTGGACAGTTTCAACCCAACCTCTGGGTAGTCAACAGGAAACTTCTCATTGACCTTGCTGGACAGGAAGGAGAGAAAAAAAGGGGCTCCCCCAGAAAGAAAGACAGGTCTTTGTAGCAGAAAATTCACATGTCACTTCAATAGCTCTCTCTATACCAGTATGGGCCTTGTCCCTTGCCTTGACTGGGAAATCACAGATGGAAATACATATGTAATCAGACCACAGGCATTTTAGGTACTGTGTCACCTCACTTTTAAAATCTCATTGGGCTGAGTTTTTCAGTTTTCTTGCCACAGGTAGGGCTGCATTACTGACAAGACAAGGAGAGGGCATTAGAAACGCTGGAGTAGCTTCATGTGTGGAGTATATCTACAGCACCAGGTTCCCACCCTCCCCAGGAGGAGCTGGGAATGCAGCTGTAATGGAAAGGAAGAGGAATAGCTCAGGTTACCCTTCTTCAAGTGCCACAGTCATATTTCTGAGTGCGCCCACTGCCAGGTTGAAGGAGGAGTGGGGATGGCCCTGCCCCGCAGCCTGCCTACAGGGGGGAAGAGAAAAGCAAAGAAAGTGGTAAGAGAAAGTACAGAAGAAGAAAACCTGAGTTTGAATGTTTTAAAGCAAGGTAAGAGCTAAGAAGGAAAAAGGTATGTATAAATCAGTGTCTTGAAATGTGACCCCTTTAAAATTTTCGGGCCCTGAACTAGGAAACATCCTTATTCAGAAAGGTGCCAAGGCTTCAGCATTTCTCAAAGTAGGGCTGTCCTTAAAGATGCCTTCTTGGTTCACAACCCGTGTGCTCAAAAGCAGTTATTTCAGCCTTAAAAATCCTGCAGCTTGATGCTGTTCTACGCCATGAGCAGTCACAGAGGAAACATCCAACTGGCCCTCCCCTCCCCCTCACTTTTTGGGCAGCACAGTAACTTTCCCCATCCCTCACCCTTCCCGTTTCTCCGCAGGAGTGGGAAGGTTTCAGGGGATGCAGCCCAGGCTCCCACCACAGGTGTAACGCCTGCAGGTACCACAGCAAATGCACAGCTCCCTCTTGGGAGCGTGTGCCAAGAGCAGGAAATTAATACACTGCCATAACTTGATTTTCCATTGCCTCAGCAGCTCCTGGCCCTCTCCACTCCTGTGACAGTGCATTTTTCCCACTGCCCACCTGTGGCTCGAACCTCCCCAAAAGGCTGTACAGCAGCACCAGCACCCCTCTGCACTCTCACTGTCAAGACACTTACTTGCCTCCCACTGATTTAAGAAATAGCAATAGCAGGTGGGGAAAGCGGAGCAAAACATCCAACCCACAGCAAGAAGCTGGGAGCTCCTGGTCTCCTTGCTGCTGCCTGGTGCACCTCCCTCCCACCGGCACAGGACAGCTCAGCGTGGCTCTCCCCCCAAAAGCACTGCTGGCTCTTTTTCCTGCTCCCGCACCACAGCAGCCTTTCCCCAGGAGAGGGCAATTTCCCATGGCAGGAGTTGGGTTTTGGTTTTTTGCACCTCACCTGAACCAGTGCATGGCCATGTCCTCATTTTTTTCCACTCCAGCTCCTGGGTGTGAGACAAGGTAGCAAAGTCATAGTTAGGATATAAGATATAGTGTCCAAAATGCAACAGTGTGGTAGTGTACTGCATGGCACAGAGCCACGTTTGTGCTTCTGGCTTATACCTATATGTACTCTGGCAGCAAGTTAGCCACGGCTTGGAGAAATGTTACCTTGCAAATACCTCTGTCCCAGGATGTGCTGGGCGTTGGGGTACCCCAGGTGAGCATACACATGAGCCACATGGAAATGGAAGTCCTCATAGCACAGCAGGATGTAGAGCAGGAGAAGGCCAGCAGTGATTACAGCTGCCAACTGTAAAAAGAGGAGCAGTCATGATGCAAGGAGAAAAAGAAGCTGAGAACCAGGTACAGCAAATATTTCATCTGAGCTCTGAAGCCTCCTGAAGCTATTCCCCACAGAGAAATAGGAGGAAAGGCTCGCATGACCACAGAAAATCAAAGTCACCTTTGATAAAGAGCCGGTTCCAGCACCCAGTGAAGCTGGCAGAAAAGGTGCCACTGACTTCAGTGAGCAGCAGATCAGCTCCCAAGTTAATATCCCCTTTAAGCTCTGCTACAGCAAAGGAAACTACAATCATTTCATTTTCTAGTGGTCCACTTGAAGAAAAGAAAAAAAAAATCATAAGGCAGCATCAGGCTTTTATGAGCAATTCATCAAAGAGGCTTGCCAGAAGGAGCCTCATTCCCTGGGCAGCCGGGTCCTCAGGCCACCGCTGCCCACCACTGACCGCAGCATTGCCATACAGATGTGAACGCTCCCTTTGTGAACATCCCTGGTTCATAAACCCTTTCATCCCATGTTACAGTGAGGACACGCCACCAGTGTCCACACCTGACAGCAGAATAACCTTGGGTCTGAAACTCTTCTTGCATCCAAGGTATAAATCAGCAAAAAGCCTGCTGTACTGCACCAGCAGGGAAAAAAAGATGAGAGACCAGAATCGGGCTGTTTGCTTTTTGATGCCAAATTGGATTTTCTTTGTTCAGTGAGCTAGCTACTACTTTCCAGTGAGAGGAGCTGGTGACTTGAGCAACCACATCTTGGCGGGGTCAGAGATCCCTGGCAGGGGAAAGAAGAGTGGGGTTAGGAAAAGGCTATAGGAGTCCCATGCGGAGCCTCCTGCCCACACGATTTACCAGGAGCCTTTTGCCTCCCCACAGGAAAAAGCAGCGTGTCTCGCCAATGGCGCCAGCACTGCAGAAGGTAAAACCCTTCCCTACTACGTGGGGAGACAGAGGCCAGGGACAGTCCTGGATGGAAGATGCCAGTCTTTGAAAACAACGCCACAGGCAAGTGCTGATCATCTTTCTCAGTGTGACCCTGTGCTGAGAGAAATCACGCCGATGGTGCGTGATCCAGAGGAGACCACTAATACCTCATCCTTCAGCTCTGCAGCGTTGGTGCAAGCAATGATGGACTCTTGGGTCTGATCTTCATGGGGACATGCCGAAGCACCTGCCGGCCCCCTCCATGCCACTCTCCCTCTCTTGTGGATGCAGGAGCAGAGCAGAGACAAGCAGCCCCATTTCAACGGCCAAGTCAGAAACAAATCCTGAGGCCCCTCCAGGTAACAGTGGCTGCCACAGAACAAGGGCTCTTTTTCATCAGGGCATAATTTATTGCTATGGGTACTCGTGAGTAGGGGCTACAGCGTGTATGTGGGTTTGTCACCATGCCAAGCTCAGAATGAGCCAAGGGGACAAGAAGCAGCTGGAAAGGATGACGAGACACAAGAGCTTTAACAGCTGGGGGCTCCTCTGGCCACTACAGATGGTTCAATGCAGCTGGTACAGATGGGTGAAAAAACCAACTCCCCCTCATTTTTTGGGGGGGGTATAGCACACGATGTATATGCAGACCATTGCAAAGCCAACAGCACATTCAGGTCCTGATCCACTTCTGAGCTGTCTGTAGAGCTTGAGGGCAGGGGTGGTGTGGGTCTGGCACTTCCTTGCTGTTTCCTGGGGGCTCCTGCACTCCCACACACCATAATCAGATGCAGCAACCACTGGAGGCAGCAGGTTACCAAGAGTTTGTTAGCTCCTAATTGGAACCCAGGTCCTGGTTCAGGCCCAACTCTAATTGGGATTAGTGAATGCTGAGGATTAAATGAGCCTAGTTAGCTAATTAGGCTAACTAGATAAAATGGCTAAGCAATAATGACATGCAAATGCCCCAACATTTGATTTTTTGGCTGATGAGCTTAGGGATGTAAAAAATTTTGCTGTTCTGTTTGAGACCCTCCCATTTAGCCGATGCAATGCTGTTGCTCAGGCAAGGAAGATTGCCAGACATTTTGACAAAAACAGCTCTCCTGTAACACAGTGGGGACCTGCAGGGCCCGAAACCACTGATGGGTAAGTAAATCCCTGTAAGCCAATGGCAAATACAAGAGGAAAAGCAAGTCATAGATTGATGCAGTTACTGCTGAATGCTTTTGCTCTTATTTAAGAGGAGGAAATGATAGTCCTAAAAAAAATTATGATGGTTAGAAATATGGTAAGAAGTGCTCCTTGCTGGAGACATGGCTGATGTTAAGGGTCCAGCTCAGGCAAAGCCGAGTGCGGATCTCTGGTGAAGGGAAGGGCAGTATTTCTGAAGAAGAGCAAAGGCTGCTGAGTAAGAGGCTGGTTTCACACAGTGACTGTGCATTGCATAACGCTGTCACTGTGCTATTTTGTCACTGCTGCAGTAGCTGGAATATCTCAGGGGATGTTTCAGGTGGTTGCAGGAGACAGAGTGCACAATGCTGTAATAGAGAGCATTGGTGCTTTTGTGGGTGCAGATCTGGGGGCTGCAAGATGCTCACAGCTGTGGTATCTCCTTTATGCTCCACGTGAGGCTGCCTGAAGTCTCGGGAAAGGAGTGGGAGACGTGGTGTTTGGGAGGAGCTGTTTCTATTGCAGGTCTGGTACATCCACTACACATAACAGCAACCAACCAACTATTTCTAAATGAATGGGGAAAGGATCTGGAGGGAAAGCTGCTGCAGGTCACGGGGGAAATCTGCACAGCCAGGCTGTGACCATGCACCACTGCCACGGGGGTACATCCTGGCATGAATACTCCCTGCAGGACACAACCCCTCCATGGCAATGTCTGTGACAATCAGCCATCTGCTGCTGGCAGCTCCCTCCCTCACTGCTGCGGTGACACTGTGCCTGGCTCCTGGCTCTGCTTTTTGTCCCAGGCCGTTTTTTGTGGGGAGGCTTTCAGCTGTTTGCAGTTGTGTAGGCACTGGCAGATGGGGCAAGCAAGACATTTCACAGGCAGTTCCTTTGGAAATGGCCCACTGAGCATCCCTAATCTGATTTTTGGGTTTTGTGGGGTTTTGGTGGGGTTTTTTTTCTATTTTCTTTTCCTAAGCCTTCCTAAAGGGTGAGGAAGACAGACCTATGCATGGCAAAAGGCAGATGCACAAGGTGCTGGAGTGCACTGATTCCAGCTTTGGGAGATGGCACCACTAACAGTCCTTGCTTGGCTGCCCACCAATATCCAAACAGGCATCTAAAAGCACATAGCTAGTCCCCCAGCAAGCAGAGATATTAGCACACGTTTTCATCACTAGTTAGCAAAAATACTCCTTTGCCCTCTGCTGGGGCTGTGGCTACATCTGTGTTCAGGTAAGTGTTGTGCTCTTTTAAATGTCGCCAAGACCAAGAGAGAGGAAAAACATAATGATGTTTCTCAAGAAGCAGCTGCTGATGGAGAGGGGGCACCCTGAAGTGAGATCTCCCCGCAGGAGGGATGCAAGAGGGAGGCACGAGTCCCCTCGGCTTCATCCAGGCTGGTTGTCCGCAGCCCTTCGCCCTCATGGCTGGCACCAGGGACCGAAGGTGCAGTGCACCAGAGGTCCCTGAAACTGAGAGCTCCTTGGAGACCCTGGCTGGGCAACGAGCATTCATCTACCTCAAACGCAGGAACGTGGGGAGCTTGTTGCATTGCCCCACACAGGGCAGGGAAGCGGACCACTGGCCTGAAACCACCTTCATAGTCTTGGGGGGAGCTCTTGGTTGCTCATCCCACCCTTTTCTTCCATGGTGACTCAATGGGAAACTACTTTGCATGTTTCAGATGTTGCATCATTGGGGCTGCTCTAAAGCAAGAGGAAGGCCAGTGGTATCGGTGGGACTACACCAACGAACCGGGCAGCGAGGGAGCCAGACCAGGCTGTGCATGCGTATTTAAGTGACCCAGTTCCCATGGCAGCTTCGGTCTGTCACCTGCACCATCATCCATATGCCAAAGCCAGGTGATCAGGATCAAAAAGGTGATCGAGAGGAATGCCTAAAAATCCCACCCATAATGACTGCACTGGAGGTTGCCACACGTTACTGTGCACTAGCAAAAGCCCCCGCTCCCCAAACTCTGCAACAACTATCGGCAAGTCCTGCATTGCGTGCCCTATGCTGCTGAGCAGAAAGCCCCAGGGACTCTGCAGAGGCTTCGGTGACATTGCAATTGGGTCTGCTCCAGGCCATGGCACTGAGAAAGGCAGTGCAAGACTCCCATTTGAGAGGCTGTTGTGTGCAAGCAGCTCCCCGTGCTTCAACCCACCCTGGCACCAGTGGTTTTCAGGGGCTGGCACTGCTTCCTGGTGTGCCCAGCCAGCTGCGGGGTCCAGCCCATCATATAACCCTCTCCCACCCTGAGCCCATCCCCACACTCACCTCCCACCTGCTCCACGCTGAGCCAGGGGGGTGGGGGTTCCCAGCCCCTGGAGAAGGATTTGCCTGGGAAGTACCAGCACTGCCCCTTCCCTCCCGTCGCCGCCACGCTGCAGGCTTTGCGTCCCCCATCTCTCCCTCCTGCAGGAGGTTCAAGCGCCTCATTTTAACCTGGTCTGCTCCCTGTCTCACCATGTGCTGCTGCCCTGCCATAAGTCTTCCCCATCACTGTCCCTTAGTTTTGCTCCTGATTTATGGCAGCAGTTGCCCAGCTGCTTCACTAAGATAAAAGAGGGATGGATACACACCCCCTCACAGAGCCATAGAGAAGATGCTCCTGCCAAAATCCTTTCAAACCATTGATGTTTAACTCTCTCTGTGCTGAATATTTCTCTTCCTTCAGCCTGCTCCCAGGTGTTGCAAGCCTCCACCAGTAAATCATTGTATTTGACAAACCTGAAGGTTTTTTTTTTTTCTGCTTTTCACATGAGAAGGAAAGTGCTTCACAAGCAATGATAACGTTACCTACCACTGCAAACGTTCGTTATCTTGTTATTTCAGTTGCATGGTCTCCACGGACACGTGGGGTCTGATGTGTTGGATTTTGGACAAATGCAAGAACATGCAGGCTGAGTCCCAGGCGAGAAAATTAGAAAAGGTGCAATGATGTATAATTGGGAAATTATCAGAACATACAGAACCCCCACAAAATTCAACAGGATTGGATTTTTTTTTTTTTTTAAGCTAGAAAAGAGCTTACTTCTTAAAGGCAGTCATTTTATAGCTGTATAAGTATGCTTCTATTCATCTGCAGTAACTCTACCTAGTGACTTTCAGACACTAAATTCTGTTTTCCCTTCATATCTAAGAATACATCTCTTTTTAACACAAGATCCCTAATGCGCATTACCTTGCCTGCTCTGAAGTCCTAGCACAGGATCTTAACTGGATGGCCGTCAGACAAGGTCCATCTCATGTGAAGTGCTGACCTTGCCTGGTTGCCCGACAGTAAAAATAAAATATTTTTCTTTCCAATTTTACAGCAAGATAAGTGGTGTGCTTTGGTTTTAAAGGCAACCCCACCCCCAAAGAACAAGGATACTTCTTGGCAGTGATGACTCAGGGAATAAAGTTACTGAAGAGGAAACCCTTCATACTCTTGTATTTTATTTCTTATGTTATGCTGCCACCATTGGGACAATTTCATTTGCACAGTCACAGCCCCATTATGGTTGGAGATCCATCTTCATGCCCCTGGTCAAAGTGTGAACCATTTTCACAGTATATCAAATTTAATTGGACATTAATAGTCATACTGCAGGATCAATCGCTTCCAAGTGCAAAACTCTGCATTAAGGAAACTAACTCAAACTTCTAAATGAGTCCAGAGCAGAAGGACCTTCACTGCAGCAAAGAGCCAGGAAGAGACAAAAGGTGAGGAGTCTAATACCTACTTACCCTTCTCTTTTTTAGCTACAATTATTAGAATTTAAAGATTAAAAAAATCCCAACCTCTCAAGGAGTCATTCTTCTTGGGAATAGCCATCCTATAGCTGCAATCACAAATTTTGGCAGAAGTAAGCTCCTGAGTTATTCTTATTGTTGTTTGTAAAGGTGTATTGGTAATAGTTGTATTCATACTGACTTCTCGCCTAGCTCTGTGAAATCAGTACTTTTCTCAATATAAAACAGAACCTGGGGCTTGCAGTTCTTTGTTGCAGACAACTAAAAATGAGACCCTGTTATTATTAATTATGCATTATTCAGTGAGGTCTATGCCAGGTGTGGTACAGGGTCTCATTCCAGTTGTGAGCTTGAGTTACTTCGCCATAAAAATCAACACACACCACAAGGAAGAAGTAAACCAGGTTGCCAATCTCGAAACAAATGATGGCTGTAGTAGCTGCCTCCTGCCAACAAAAAATAATTGGATCCCTTCTACCTGCAGCAACTTTGGCAAGGAAGGGGGAAACCCCCCAGTAAATTTTCTCTCTGCTCTTCCAAGGGGCAGGTGGCATTTCTATTTTCCCTTTCATCTTCACAGAACAAGTTGTGAAGAACCACTTCCAGCTCCTGCAAAGGAGCATTTTGATTGAAAACCTGGAACCGGCCATGTTCAGGAAAACACAATTTTCTTCCTGTGTCTTTTTCACATAAAGGATTTCTCTAATCAGATGGTTTCTCTTTCCCTCCTTGAGCATTGGCAAGGTCAGGGCTAGAAGCAGTCAGATACTCCACTTCAGTTCAAAGGTTGACGTCAAGTGCTGGAAGAAGAATGGGTGACTGTGAGTGTAAAGAGTTAATAGGA
This sequence comes from Aviceda cuculoides, assembly GCA_035590195.1. Taxonomy (NCBI): domain Eukaryota; kingdom Metazoa; phylum Chordata; class Aves; order Accipitriformes; family Accipitridae; genus Aviceda; species Aviceda cuculoides. Next base: position 34,668,482 of record JAVJGG010000007.1, read on the forward strand.
CAAAGTTGCTGTTTGGGAGAGCTGGTGTCCCACAGAGAAAAGAAAGGATTTTATTGTCTTTTCAAAGGATTGCACTGAAAGACAGGTGTGAAATATTGCATTCATCCTTTCTCATTTGGTTTTTAACATTTACTACTCTCTGTTCCAAATTAACTTAAATCTTTTAGTAAGCAGACTGATTGAAGAAACAATTATTGAAAGAATTATATATTACTGAAAGAATGAACCAAAATAAGACAAGCTCATAGCATGCTGACTGTTCAAATCAAACACAATACCACCTCAGATGCAGACTCTTCACAGTCTAAGCTTAGTGTAGGAGTGATGGTAGATTAAACAAAGAAGCAATTAGCCCAAAAAGGTTTTTCCAGGTTGCTTTCTTAGGAAAAGAAATTGGTATAACCAAATTGCTACAACTGGTACAAGCCTATTTAATTACAATGTCCTCTGGGCATAGGCATCACAGGGCAAATTAGATCCACCCTGAGAGTTCCCCAACTTGAACACAGTTGGAGTAGGTACTTGCATATGGCTTTATAGCACAACACAAATAAATATTACTGCAGTGACTACACTGAATGGAGCTCAAACATGGGTAACGGGGAGGATAGAGGCATGCGGCAACAAGAAGAGAGTGGGGGAGGATAAGTTTCTGTGTAAGATGACAGGAAGGATGAGGGTAAGGAGTTCTGGCTCACACCATCTCTGACAGACTCGCATTTCATTTTGCCTAACGAGCTATAGCTTCCTTTCACAGCTGGCTAAACAAGAACAAGATTAAAATCTATTCAGACTAGTTATTATGACACTATTAATAGCTGATACAAGAGCGTATAATGAACACCAGTGTAGATATAAGGGCAGTTCAAGTCTGTCTGAAATCAGTATGCAAGTGTTATCCACAGATCTATTATGGAGATGTGCGAAGCTGTTTCCAGATAAAAGATTAATAAACGTATCTGTTAAACCGAACAGTTGCATCCATTCATCACTATGCACAACACCACAGTGCAACCAGAGAGGATGTGATTTTCCTGAACCCAAACACAGCAGCCAGCAGAAAGACCCAACTGAGCAGAATCCTGTTATTTGATAGACGTCCTGCAAAAGGACAGCAGGGAAGCCCTCTGCAAGGGGGAGGACCCCAGGGGTAAATACAAGCTGTACTGTAATTGATTTCACTACAAAAATAGAGCCTAAATGAATGTAAGCGGTGGTTACAGACTAAAAAAAAAACAACAAAAAAAAAAACAAAAAAAACCCAAAAACCAAACTGAATTAGTCACCTAAGAGGGAGTTAGGTCACAGTTAGGCACAGTAAAACCTCTGACTAAAAACTGTATACTGAAAACTAAGCTGTCTCTGCTTAGCTGACACCTAAAAAATTAAATCTTCAAATGCCTTCTCCTGTGTGGCTTCGAAGTTTCCCAGATACTCAAATTTGCATCCCAGGAATACCACGGTAGGGCTGAGCATGTGGGTGTGTATCTCCCACATAAACTTGTTCAGGATCCAGAAACTGCCAAGTTATCTGAGGGATGTGCTACAAAGAGCTTTCTGGAAGCGCTTCATCCATTAGTCTACTAATGAGGATGATCTCCACCACTTCTGCAGAAACTAAAATGCTGCGTGAAACAAAGTCAAGAGAAAGTCCAAATAACACCGTGTTCATAGCCTAGTAGTTGGTGAGGGGTGAGAAGTGGTCCCTGCTTTAGAGAATGTGTCCATATTTTGGAGGCAAGTGAAAATGAATGTTAGTGTCCAAGGAAATCATATGAAGTAGTAGAAAGAGTAGAAAGGAAAGCAGTACTACACTACAATTCTCCTAAGATGTTTTGAAAAACGTGCTCTGAGAACATAGCCAGGTGACTGAATGTGCCTCAGCTACAACCCTCTGTCTCCAAAGGGGAGGTAATCCTTACCTGGTAGCTCACACTGCAAGGCTGACTGCCTCTCAGCAAGGACCTGCACAAAGCCTGCTAAGGCAGGGCACAGCGCTCAGTCAGAGCCGGCAGGCGTACCACTGGCAAAGCTGTCCAACTTCACGGGGGGGGTGTGAAGCGCCTGCAGTCCAGGAACACCGTATCAGCAGCCTGTCTGTTGGATTGTGTGTAATGTACTACAATGAAAGTTGGTCAGTCACAAGATACCTAACACAGACAATGGTTTTGTACAAATACAACATCTTGAAACAAGAAGCATCAGAAAAACGCAATACTAATAAAGCAGTGGCACAAAGGCTGAGTAAATGATGCAAAGCCCTTCACCACTGTGGCCTTCAGAGATAATAAAAAGATACACCAGCATGACTTGTCACTGAGACCACAGGCCATGAATACCTTTACACAAGCCTGACTATCAGCAGTTCCCTTTCTAGACCCACTACATGACTACATCTTTCCTCACCAAGTTCCCTATAACCTTTCCTTTTAGAGGGATTTTTCACCTTCTTAAAGGGACCTATTAATGTTAATTGGACAAATGAAAGCCAGTTAGTCTGCTCTGCCCTTGAAGCATATCTTCTTTCTCCCCTTTGAGGTGATTACATTATAAAAACTGGGTAAGACACTTGGGGGGGTAGGCTTGGGGTACTGGTTTCATTAGGAAGATGGATGTGGTTAACTGCTCCCTTTGTGTATGTGGGATTGAGGTTGAGTTGTTTGTGCTTACAACTAGGTCTGAAGTTGCATTGGAGTTGCTCCCGGTGTACCTAAGTTACTTTTAATTTCTCTCTTTAAATATCAGGGCAGGAGCGAGTTCAGGTTGTGCTTGTTAGAGAGGCTCGTTAGCTAGCGTAGGGTGATCTGAGGCTAGTTTCAGGTACTCTACCTGACATGTCCCTAACCTGATCTGTTTGGTAAATACACGTCCTCGCGTTAGCTTAACCTTCAGTGTTAGGCTGCCTTACCTGTGTAATCCCAGCTGTAAGGAGCCCTGGGCAGCTGAAAGCATACCGCCAAAGCAAGCTGTCGGGGAAGCTCACGTGGGAAGAGGGGAAGGTCTGTGGCAGGGATTATCTCCACCTGGTAGGAGACCTTTTTGTTCTGCTTCCTAGAACATCTGTGGACAGAAAACAGGGAGAAAAAAATCAATTTTTTTCCTCCTACATCTCAAATGCTGTTCCCAGAGGGTCTTATGGCCTGCAGCTTGGCTTTTCTTCCCCATAAGGAAAAGGGCAAATGGAGCCTTGCTCTAGGCACTTTGGACAGAAATAATTTTTAAATTAACAAGGTGAACGAAATCTTAACTTCTGCAGGCTTCTGTAAAATCTTGAGGTTTGTTTTTAAACTTTAAAAAAAATCCCACCAAACCCTCTTCTTGCTTGCTGAAGGAGAACATAAACAACCAATGCTTCAAATAGACAGAGGCATCAGACAGTTACATAAAAACAAACTGCCAGATTCCTGCATGTAGGAGTGTCTGCTCTCAATTCCATCCTGCCTCTCTGTGCTTGTGCCTGGAAGTAGGTCTCCCCACCCTGAAGCGGCAGCTAACACAAAATGCCTGAACTGAAACTCGGGTGTTGAAGGCATTGACGACATGGCCTGAGGCTGTCTGGAGGCTCAAGCAAAGGGTCCTTTGTAACCAGGGGACCAAGTATTTTGGGTCAGCCAAAGGAGCAGAAGAGCCACAAAGTTTTAAATCTGTATTATTTCATTGAACAGCTGGAAAGACCTTGCAGTGGAGCTCTAGGGATCAGCACATACCCTCCTTAGAGCTCTGAGTATTTCGCTTGTTGTAGACCTGAAAAAAAGTGAAAAAGTTATGGCGAGGAGAGACTCATCACAAAAGATTTATGCCCTCAGCAATATCTCCCATTAAACGTCTATCTGTAAGAGTACTCATCGTGCTTGGGACCCCTTCAAAATCAATGTAGAGGAAATACATAAACACCTAAAGTGGTGGTTTTGTGATTAGATTGGTAAAGCACATGACAGATATAGTCTTCCCTCTAAAGAGCTATTCAGTTGTTGAAGGGCCAGGGTTTCTCCCTGAGCACATTGCATACTCACAGATGAATGGGGTATCTCTCAGATAACAGAGATTTATGGTGTTCTGGAAGAGCACAATGAATTGTTACTTTTTTGGAGCTGAAGGAAGTGGTTTAACTGAGAACACCCCCAGCTTGAGAGCTCTGAGGTTAAATGGCTAGGCTGTTTTTTTCCTGAAGTAGAAGTAATGATGCTTTAATGAAAATGGCACCTGAAAAAAAAAAAAACAAAAAAAAAAACCCAAAAACCAAAAAACCCCCCACAAC
>JAVJGG010000007.1:34687337-34710582 GCA_035590195.1 Aviceda cuculoides
CCCCAGCCTCCTCGCTGGTGGGGTGGGGTGAGAAGCAGAAAAGGCCTTGGCTCTGTGTAAGCACTGCTCAGCAGTAAGGAAAACATCCCTGCGTTATCAGTGCTGCTTCCAGCACAAATCTAAAACATAGCCCTGTACTAGCTACTATGAAGAAAATTAACTCTATCCCAGCCAAAAGCAGCACACATGCTTATCCTCTGGTTGTTGCTATTTATTAGAGCTTTTCATTTACCATCATCTCTGCTTAGTGTTATTGCCCTTCATGATACATCTAAACTAAAACCTGAATAAGCGTGTACATTTTTGGCTATCTTTAATTACTAGCTGTTAAAATGAATGCAAAATGTGTGGGGGTGTGTGCACCTGTGTGTGAGACAAAATATCCAGAAAGAAGGCCTCTGTAAAATGAGGCTTAGATCAAATTAAGACATGTAATGTGTTCTCAGAAAGCTGCTACAAGGAAGTCTGTATTACTGCCAGTATTCACTCACCCGTGACACCATTCTGAGCTGCAGTCTGCTTTGACATCAGGCTCCCTGCAAGTTCTTTTGTTTGTTGGTTTTACCAGAAAGTATGTTGCCTAATTTGTCTTGAGTAAAATGATCTTGTAGAGCCAACTTTTCCTCCGGTATGCTTTCATGGTATTGAGTATTGCTTCCTTGAAGGGATTCACTAGATACTAGATAAAAATGCAGTTTGTTGAGGTCAGAACCAGAGTTAGCGGTATTCACAGAAGTTGCACGTTGAGGATGCTCTTGATGCGACATTGCTGCTTAGTACCTATTTCAGTAGTCTGTTTGGCGAATATTAAATTTGGGTTTTTAAAACCTATCCAGATCTTTGGAAATAAGCAATCATAATAGCTTGCAGAACAACACATGTTTGTTTGTATTTTACATACCAGTTAAAAATCAGCTGTTAAAAAAATATCTTGACCTTAGCTTGAGTGATGCTACCATCCTTTAGTATAGCAGTTTATAAACCTTTGGAGAGAGACTGAATTTTGCTTTAGATAAGCACTGATCAACAAAGCAAGTCTCCAGTTCTTGTTGGAAGTTTTGAAAAGTTTGTCCTGTGGTCAGTTAGTGACATCAACACACCAGTTAGAAAATCTGTGGTTAAGAATTAAAAAATACGTGTGCCTTGCCAAGGATTAAATACAAACAGTGTGCTAAAACTTAATGGGAAAGTGTAACACATTCAGTGATGATAGCTGAGGGAAAGTTCATGTTTAAACCACAGTGAGAATGAGCTTTCTAGTTGGAAACATGACATATATATGTTATTGCTTCAGTCAGGCCCCAGGCTTTTCCAATTAAATGAAACGTGCCTCTCTGGGGAGGGTATTCTTCAGAGTAGAGCTCGTCACCGCCATATGCTTCTGCCATACCACACTGGAATGGTTCTCAGACCTTTGAATTGGTTAAAGAAATGCTGTGTGAAAAGAGGTGGTTTTAAATAGTCTTTCATGCCTGACTTTTAATTTTTTTCTCCTGTAAAGAAAGAAATTTCTGGATAGCAAGGTATCAAAATCTTCAATTTTTAATGAATTCTGAATCCTGCAATGAATTTGACTGTCAAACTAAGTTGTTTTGTATGCTTATGATTTGAAAGGTGATCATTATCCTCAAGTATTCTTCCCTTTAGGAGTTTTTGGTTCTCTATTAGAAATTGAATATAGACTGAGAGAAAGTGTTCCTGATTGAACTACACGTGCCATTTCCAATGCTTTTTTATAAGGTGTAATGAGCAGTTGGACAGGGAACTGAATCTGAGCTCTCTGATTACTGATTCATCTTCCTGGAGTTGTCTGGCTATCTTGAATTTGTGTGTGACAATAGATTTAAGAAACATAGTGAAGACATGCTTGGAGCAGTATAACTAATTTAACTGCATTAATTTTCATCAGGGTTACTCTAGTAATGTGAGTAGGTATGAGTACAAACAAGCACCTCTGTGCTGTTTTCATCTTTTCCATATACACAGGGGACACTGATCACTAGCGAGCTACCATAACACTTCTGTAGAGCATTACAAGAGCTTGCAAACAAGTTGCTCGACAGGGAGAAGCATAAGATGCAGTATCTTTCCACTGCATAAGTGCTGGGTGATGCTCTGTTCTTTGTGGCAACGGTGCTTACTATTTCAGTGTGACAGTTTGAAGCTTGAGATGTCCAAAAGCACTTTGTTACTTTTGAATTGAAATGCTTTGAAAATACCATCGATAGTACACGCATCTTTTAATGATTCTTATCTTGTCACTGACGGCTCGATCAAGATGCCTTAATACTTTAGGTGACCTGCGTACCAGAGAGCTTGACAGGAGAGTAGCAGAAATATGTTAGGACCCACAGTAGACTTAAGTCTTTTTAGAGCAACTGCCGTAGAAGTCTCTAGGTATTTGAAAGCTGTCTGAGCAATGTCAGCTTGATAAATGCATCAGAATCATGTGCATGACAAAAAAGGGAGAATTTGCTTTTGGATCCTGTGGTCTTTGCTTTAAAGCAATTCCTTCACTGTTTGATGTAGGTTATTGGCATTTTTTGCTGAGATAAAGAAATGAAATGTTTGTGTAAGGAAGAAAATTTAGGGGTTTTTTTCCTTCTAGTTCACTTAAAACAACTGCAGAAATGTTGATCAGGTTTACAGTTACCAAAGAGTTCTTAATTATTTTCAAACAGATTCTATTCATCATATCTGCCTACTCATACCAAGCGTGCAGACCCTTTGGAAAAGTTTTGTGGACTAACATGAAATTAAAAAAAAAAAAAGAAGAAAGGATCATTTGCCTGCTGTGTATTCAATCTTTCCTGTTGCTTTTTGTGCTGTGAAGTGTGTATTATCTGTTGTCTACTACATGATTTTAAAAAAATAGTTACGGAGATATAGATAGGTAGTACACTTTATACAGGCTCCCTTTAAATGATCTTAAAATTGATATCATGTCTGATGTCTCCTTTTTTAGTAAATAAGCTGTAGCATATATTCCATATTACCTTTTTGACATCTGAAAGATAACTGCCGTGGTTAGTAGTATGCTAAAGTTGCATTGCTGTCTTGTGAAAACTGTGGTGGAATACTGCTTCTCGTGCCCTGACAGTGCATGCCTCTTGGAAGAGAGCACAAGAATGAAATTTTGTATTTGGATTTTTGAGATGGAACCAAAACAAACCAATAGAGGCTTGACTTCTGCAGGAAGCTTGCAAGGCAAGATTAAGTGTCATCCAGTAGTGGTCGAGAATAATCAACAACTTGATTTGAATTCATGGAGTAGACCAAAAAATTGCCTCTACGCATTTTATGGATCAAACTAGAAGGAATGTAAGTTATGTGACTGACTTTTTCCGGGCCTTCTGCTGAGACTTCTGTGAATTCAGCAAAAAGAGATATGTTGTTACTTTTTTCACATGGGGTCAAGAAGATAATTAACTGAAAGTGGAATAATAAGAGCCATCAACATGTGCTAAAATGGGGAAAAAAAAAACCCCAAAACCCAAAGCGAAGAAATCAGGGCATGCCTTTAATTAGGCTGCTAGAACTACTGTGAATTGTTGAAATATCCAGTTGAATGGTTGAGTAAGTCACGGTGGAAATCACAGTCATAGAGCCTGTCATGGAAAAGTGGCACAGAAGATATGGTGGACTTTGTCAGAAAGCTCCTGCCTTTAGTCCATGCTTTTTATAGCTAAAATAAAAGCTTAAACAAAATCTGGAGAAAAGTATGCTGATGTAAACACAGCCTTGAATATTTCATGTAATACACACAGGAGAAACAAACTGAGCAGGTACATCCAAGAGCAAAGTACTAAGACAAGGGCCCTAATGTGTTGTTGAATCTATCAGTAAAACAGAGATCTGCAACTTCTGATGCATTCATTTCAGAAACTAGGGATATGCTGGTACCAGCTTGAGTTCTTCGACAACACTGTGACCTTCCCTTCCCAATCTAGAGCACCTTTTGCAGACCACACTTACATCATCCAAACTGTGACTGGCACATTCTCAATTCATCTGCAAGATGCCATTTGCATCAGGCCCTCTGGCGTCATTGGAAACTTGACCTATGTAGAAATTGGTATGTGTTTTACCTTGTTTTTCTGCTGAACTCTGGGATCAGAAGTCAGTGTAGCTTCCTCTTGCTCAGTTCTTTGTCGCAAACACTCACATTGCTGCTCACTGTGCTGCTCGGTTCAGATTACCATTGGGAGAAATAATTGTGGTTCCCATCACAAGCTTTTGGAGTTTGTGGTTGAAGTATTTGTCGTTTGGGCTATGCCTGTGCATATAGACAGAGGCTTTGGAAGGCCCTTTGAAATACCTAGGCATACTCAAAATTTCATGATTATGGATCGCTGCAGGTACTTGATACAGAAATGCAAGCATCTCTGATAGGTTTTGTTAACCTGATAAAAGCTGTTGATGCTGACCTAATCTGAATTGTAGATTTGAAAAGTGAAACAAGAAGCACAGCAGTAGGATCACATCATTTTGTAGTCACAGGAGAACCAGTGGTGGTAGCCCCAGAATTTCTGCGGGTGACAGCAGGCATTTCAGGACCTGAAGGGCTTCATCTGCCTTCAGCTGTCAGAGCATGGAGAGGAGCCCAGCGTCGGGCAGAAGTGGCTGTTGCTGCAGTTTGAAGCCAGCTGACCAGTTCTACTGCAGGTGGTTTGTCAACTGCAAGCTAGGATAGGGGAGCTTTGCAAGTCATGACAAGGTGCCTCAGTCAACAGATTGTGGATGACTGTAGGCCATCACTTTCCCTCATGCTGCTTGAGAATTCTGTTCTCTAAAAGTCAAATATTATTTCAGGAACATCCAGCAATGTGCCCTCCTAAAACAGCCAGCGAATCCGTTAACCAGAAGGACAGTGACAAGGTGCTGGCAGGGGACTAACAATTCAGCAAGGACAGAAATTAGCTAAACAGCAGAAATAATTTTATAGTAATTCAGATACAGAGGTGATCCAACCAGGAATGAAAAACACAAGAAAAGCAATTCACAAAAAACTAAACCCCAAACAAATTAACAATGAAAGCACCAAACTTCAAATAAGCCAGAAATAAACAACAAAAAAACCCAATTCAGTACAAAAGGGACAGTCCCTAAGCAAGTGATATGTAAATTGCAATTTTAAAAAGAAACATCTGTGTAGAGTTTACATATGCAAGAAAATTAGCACTAGGGACTACAGTCCCTTAAGTGCAGTAAAACCAACCAAACAACAATTTGAAATGCAGCTTTCAGAAAGTTAGTTGTTCATGCTGAGTGCTGCAGGACGGGTTTCAGGTGCGGTTAAAAGCCATAAATAACATCAATGATTGGTCTTTTCCAAAACCTCCACTGGTTTTACTCTTAACTTTTTCCCAGCCTCTGCTGGCTGATGTTATGTGACCTGCAATAGGAGACAGTTGGGAAGGGGATGGTTCCTTCTGTCCATCTGCCCTCCCGTGACAAGTCTCCACAGGACAGTTCACCACTCCAGGTGAGGAATTCTGGCAGAGTGAGGGTTGTCAGACATCAGACTACTAGGGACAAGGGGTGAGGAGTATGTCCAAAAAGGCCTGCTTCTGCTGGGGGGCAAGGATCCGGTTGGCCATGGCTTCCCACAGCTCCCAGCAGCTGGAGTGAAATTTCTCATCAGGACATGGGCAGTTTGGGGGAAGAGGACTTAAGTCTTGGAGAGTCTCTGTGCAAAGCCCATGATCCTCATCTCTTTAAGGTGGAGGAGGGATGTGGCATGTCAGGCCTTGGTGGGGTGGGCTGTGCGCTCCAACAGTGTTTGAGAAGACTGGTGACTGCACAGCACATATATGACCTGAGGATCTGGTGGGTTGGCGTGGTGATCCCATACACTTTGTCCTGCTATGAACTGACTTACCAGGTTGAGTTTGTGGTACATTAAAGTTTTGCCTCTCAGAAGTGCATCAGAAATGGTGATAATTTTGTTTAATTGGAAAGCACCTTCTTATCATCTTCGCTTGTCCCATCGTCCCCAGTGCAAAGCTGCTGCAGTACAAGTTTTGGTGCAAAACTTGCGTGGACTTTGCTGAGGGGGGGAAACAAACGAGCTGTTACCCTGTAATGATTGCCCTGAATTGTGCTCAGTAAGGGACCTCCTGGCAGAAGTCACTAACTCCCTCCCCGTAGGAAACTTTGCATTAACTACATGCTAACTACTTAGAGTCCAGATGCTTTTTGCCTTGAAGTGGCAAAGCGATGGTATAAAACTGTTCTCCAATGTCACGGTGTAGCAAGGGCTACATAGCACAAGGTCACTGCTGAGAATTCCAGGCTTAGGTATGTTTTTTTGGCCCCTGTGCATTTGTACAATCATTTAATGTATTTTAGCTTTAAAGCTTTGTCAGCCTAATCCAAAGTCCTGCTAAACTCTGCAAAATTGCCATATGTATATGCGTATCCCACATGATTCACCATGAAGTCACATGCAGCAGTGCTCCTCAGGCTGTCCACAGAATACTTGCAGCTTATGTTTGCTGCTGAGGTTTGTAAGAGCCAGCACTGACTTGGTTGAGATCTGAAGAGAACAACGGGCTAAACAGCGTGCAGGGGTTATGTATCTCAGCACTGATCCTGTGCAGTAGAAAGGAGGTCAGTGCAAATGATCCGGAGGGTTGCTTACAGGTCTGTTGCAGGCGGTGTTGCTGTGAGGGTGCCCATCCTGACAAGAACACGCAAGGGAGAATAGAAGTCAGGGGTGGCCGTCACAAATCCACAAAGGCTTCTTTGTTTGAGACTGGCCGTTTAGCCTAGCTACCCTAGTTAGGGGTAGCAGGTCAGGGTATGAGGGTGATTTGATAGGAGGTGTGCTTGAAACATTAAATCATAGCTTCATACAAAATCAGGAGTGTTGGAATAGAGATCCTTGTGTATTTGTAGAATTTTTTGTTTAACAGAGCAGTCACTAGCAAAGACTTGCTAAGAGAAAACAAAAATGTGTTATACCTTGTCTGAACACTAGTTTCTTGATAAATAACAATAGCTGATTTGTTGACTAGGTTCAGGATAGCTGTTGCATGGAGGGTGATTGCCTTCATTCCTTTGGAGGGCAAGTGCTATGTATGACCCACAAGGCAGGTTTCTCCCTGGACTTTGTCATCTGGAAGTAGCCCTGGTTTGAGGCACTGGCTCTAAGCAGATTGTGGTGTCGGAAGCTGGTGGGTCACATGCTGACCTGAATGTCTTCTGATTGACACCCACCATTCCTGCCTTTCCCATGAGGCTTGCCCACTGTTGGACTTTGACTGGTTGTGAATGGGAGGAAACTCTGTGGTGAGTTTTTTGGGGTTAGAAGACAGGTTGGCATTTCTTGTGTTCTTTTTTTTTTTTTTTCCATTTTTCTCCTCTCTGCATCCCAGAGTTGTGAAATAAATGCATATCAGCTCTGCAAACAAGTAAACTCCCACGGGGTTTTTTTCATGTTTGTTACTTCCATTAGAAATTACTATATGCTGTTGGGGGGAAAAGTTTTTGAGGATGCACAGTGCTTAAAATCACTTGAACAAATGTTTAACGCCACAGTTCTAATGGTAATAAAATTACAACTTTGCTAAACATTGATGACTCGCTACCTAATTTTATATCAACCAAAGTTCTGAAGAGTCTGGCCCACAAACAGATAATTCAGATACTGAATTATTGAAGAGAATAACTTAGACTAGATACTGAGATAGCAATTTCTTGAAATAAAAGCTTGATCTGATACTGTTACACTTTTAAATAAAGCTATCTGTTCTTGATACAATTCATAAGTAATCCAGGTCTTGAGACTAAGGATGAAGGGATCTGTACGCTGCCAAATTTTTTTCTTGTTGTACAAATTAACAAACAAAAGTTTGCAGTATTTAGAGTATAATTTAATGTATTTTCTTCCCATTCTTTCTTGATGATGGATTCACTGTGTTCCTTTTAGTTAGCTTTGTCAGCTTCCTAACTGGAGCTTATTAAATGTTACTTCACTATAATGAGCTATATTTATTTCACAGGATGTTTGTGTTGGCAGCTGCCTGCATACATTCAATTCAGTGCTCTTGTGAGCATTACACCGAGACTTCCACAAAAGCTCGTGTTATCTGAACACTGAAAAGGGATCCTGCAAATGAAACTTGATTTGATCAATCTGTGAACTATGAAGGACCACACACAACAGTGTGGTGGTACTTCTGATGCTAGCATTCCCTTAATTACAGGGTACCCATTCTTCTTTCATGAAAATGCGAAAGGCTTGCTTACCCCTTTTTTTTCCATTTGGCTGCCCTGTGTATAGTCTTTGCAACACTAAACCCATTTTTACGTAGAAGTCTGTGCATTTAAGGGAATGTGGGCACAGTTACAGCCATGTGAAGAGACTCACACAGAGCTTTCAAAATATTTATGGATGTGATTTCTATTTCTTGCTCACACCAGCCCTTTTCTTTTGGTATGCACTAAATGTCAGTGTGCCTCATATCTGCAATGCAAGTTTGTGATTTGGCCTTTTTTTTCTAAGTTTCTGAATTCTTACCCAAGTAACTTGTTTTTTTATTTTAAGGTATATTTATAGGTTTGGTCAGTTCTTCCTGCCCACATAGAATTAATGTTCTCTCTGTCCCCTGTAACTGCTCTTTCTTTCTTCTGGTTATTGTAAAGCGTACCAAATAATTATATCATTACCAGATTTTGCTTTTCCTGTCTGGGTGAGACAGCCTACAGGAAGAATATTTCCCAGTTTTTCAGAGTTTTAAAAAATGCTTCCTTGAACATATGAGATGAGCCGAATCTGTGATTGCTGAAGCTGTTATTGTTTCTTTGAATTTATATAAACACTTACAGAAAGTTTGTTAAGATCCAGGTGCATTCCCAGCAGCAGAGGTATTCTAACATGCCTTATTTCCCTGAAAAGTGAATGCTCTAATGGTGTTATGACTTGGCTTTTGTTTGGAGAAAGGGAGGTATTATTTGTTTTGTTTCATATCATGCATACCAAAGTGCATTTGCTGTTGACAGTCAACACAGGCCTTCCTACCCACTAGCTCTGCAAAGTAAATTTGGAATCTTCGTTTTATGCATTATTAACAGCAATATTCATATAATTGGGAGTGAGGAAATGCTACAATAATTGCAGACTGAAACCTTTTCTTACAGCTGTAGTAGTTCTACAGTAGAAGTAAAATAAATGTCTGTAGTAAGTAATTTCGAGTACAATAATTTATTGTGTTCAATAGTGAGTTTATTACAAAAAATGCCATTCTTTGTTTCTAGAGTGGATTTTTTAAAATATTTTATATTGAAAGTGAGAGATGTAATGTATTGCATCAGTGCAATGTATTACTTCATGTGCAGCTGTGTTCTAACATACTACTTTTACATCTTTTTGTTTACAACATTTTACTTCGTATTCTTTTGCAGTATAAAGAAATGTAAAAATTATTACGAAGTCCTTGGGGTGTCAAAGGATGCAGGTGAAGAAGACCTAAAGAAAGCTTATAGAAAACTTGCTTTGAAGTTCCACCCAGACAAAAACCATGCACCTGGAGCAACAGAGGCTTTTAAGAGTAAAAATTTTAAATTATTTTTTATTATTTAAATAAAATATTATTTTTCTTATTTATAAAATATTATTTTTTAAATATTTAAATAAAATTTAAAATTTCTTTTGTGATGAAACATCAGATTAAAAGAAATTCATTTGCATCGATCACTTGTCTTTTTACAAAATTGTCAATGTGGTGTTTTGTAGCTAATATTAAACTGACCTTTTTATCTGAAGAAATATTTGAGCTTTATTATCTTAACATATAACTAAGTATAGATAAATAATATGGACTTTTGCGGAAGGGTTCAGTTTCAGAGGATTCACTGTAATTTTTAGGTACAGGGAGTGAATACTTGATCTGTGAAACCCAATTGCACTTTTTTATTGTTGTTGACTTAATGTAATCAATTGAATCTTACTATTTTGAATCTGTACTGTACTTGAGCTTGAAAAACACAGAGTAATACTAGATACCAAAATGCAGTTTTTACTGAATCACATGCCACGCTAAGTTACCTTTTCCTTAGAATTCCTTGTATGTGTGTAGTTTTACTACTTTTTGCACACAAAAACACTTGGGTTCAACCATGGCCTTATTAATAGTTGCCTTTAACCATTTCTTAGGTAAAATTTACAATCTGACTTGAACCTGATTTAAGGCTGCCAAGCTTAGCCCTGCACAAGGGAAATAGTTGAGGAAAAGCTTTTTAAAGAAAACTACACCTTCATCTCAGACACAGATGAAGAAAAATATGAACCTGTAAGAAATGGTCATGCATAAATAAACAATCTGATTGTGGTACATCTCTTTTATTTTTTCCTGGGTGAAGTTTACATGCAGACATTTGAAAAAATCAATTGGATAAAAGTCTTAAATTAAGGGAGGGGAAAAAAAAAAGTCCTGAGCAAGACTTCCGATATAGACTTTAAGGGGTAATTATAATAACATATTAACAATTCCAGATGAAAAGTAGCTAGAACATAGCAGGAAAGTTGATTGCTAATGATTATTTTAATACATCTATGTGATGGCTTTATCTAAAAAAGATATTATTCTTATAAAATTATCTCCAGCCCTATGAATAAAATAATTCTTCCTTGTTAATAGCATTTTAAATAATCTTTAAAATGTTAGAAATCACTTTCTTATTATTTAATCTTCTATTTAGCATTAGCACTTTGTACAGGTTTGATTTCTTCAGCTTAATTTCACTTTCTGGTTCTTAACTAGATGAGTAAATGAACAGAAAATTTTGTAGGGGAATCTTGTTGGCTAAAAATTATTTAATGAAATTAGCATTTTTCTTGCATTGAAATGATTGTGATCTTTTTGTGTGGCTGAGTAAATTTATGATTTATTTTGCCTTTAAAGGTGTCTGATGAGTTTCATCCAGCTGAGAAAAGGAGTTTCAGAATAATAGCAATTATTTCATAGTAATGCTTTATTTTAAGGAAAGGTCACATTAGAAAACAGAATTGAGTTTGATGTTAGACAAGGTACTTTCTTAGAACTCAAGCTATGTAGTACTACTCTTCTGTTGTATTGAGCAGTCTCCTTGAGGTTATATTTTAGATTACAAAGTTTGTGCAAATATAATCACTTTTAGTCTCCTGGAATCTCTCTTACCAACTTCATCAAAGATCTTTCCTTGAAACTTTCGAGCAGTTTTTTTCATTTTTTATGTCCTTTATTTGAAGAAAATTATATTTTAATGAAATCTGTTGTGAATTAGCATCAAATAATCAAAAGCAAACAAGTAGTCAAAAAAGATTGCTGACCATACTATGACAGTATGGTGTCTTCACTTTGTGTAGTCACCTGATTTATGTCTCCCTAAATTCTTTATTGTTGGGAAAATCTAAATTTTTACTGCTAGTTTTATCCTTGTGCTGAGTAACAGAGGAACCTTGTAGCTATATTTGGTGTCAGTAGTGTATATCATGCTCTCAGTGCAAATTACCAGGCTTCATTTCTTTGGGTTTTCTCCTCCACTTAAAGGAATTACTATTGGTTGTTTCTAAGGGCATTTTAAAAGGCACATAGCAAAGACTCATTAATTTTTTTTTAGATTGGATAATGTTGAAAACTATAATTATGCAAAGCCATAGCCTTATTTGCCTGTGTTGAGGTTATAGTGTTGCACCTTTCATGAACTTTTGATGACTGATGGCTTTTCGACACTGAAAAACATAATCCCTGTGCCTTGTGTTGGTTGGCTGCAAAAGCAGCCTTTTGTTGGAGAGGCCTGGAGGAGAGAGAGTAAGGGAAAGTAGAAAGGGTTTAATGAAGATATGGCCGAGTAAAGATTGTTCATCAAGTGCCAACAGAAGTTTTCCTTCAGTCTGCAAGAGCTGTATGTCTGTGCACAGCAACTAGGGTTAAAGCTTGTAAGTCAGCAGAGTTTGTGGTTTTTCACACTGATTCTTTCCACACTCACCTAACTCAGTTTTTCCCTTCCTACTGTCAAAATTGAAGTTGTTCATTTGTGATAATGTGGCATGAACAGGGACAAGCATCGAGGCCAGGCACTCCAAACATTGAGGTTGTATTGACTACCTTAGGAACAGAGATGTTCCTGTCATGCACACTTGTTGTACTCTTCATGTTATGGCATGCAAAACTTTGTGTTATTAATGTAACCCATAAAATATCTTAAGAAGCATATAGAAAAATACATTCACGCTCTTGTCGACGATAAAGTTGATGCATTCAAAGAAGTCGCCACTTATCACACGAAAATGAAGAAAACCTATTGAGTCTATGATGTTTTTAAGCCAGCCTGCTAGAGCAAACTGAACTTTGCAATTAGCCAGCTTCAAAGCTTTCATTGTAATGCTTGGGGCTTTTTTTGTAATTGCAGCAAGAGAGAACATTTCCAAGGATGTAGGTGTTCCCCTAGAAAAAGAAACAAAGCTCTACTGCCTTCTGCCTAGTTCAACAGGATAAAAGGCCTTTGAATAGTGTTGGTGGGAAATTCTGTGGAAGCTATGCTAAGAAAAGTAGAGATGTTTCTGAACCTTGTTTTACTGTGGATGATTTGTAACATGCAGTAAAGGACATAGTTCACTGCCTGTTCTTGACTTCGAAATTGCAATTTTCGTGCTGGAATAGCTCTTATCTTTCATTTATGGGAGTTGTCTTTTATTCCTTGCTTCAGAAATCGGAAATGCATATGCTGTGCTGAGTAATCCAGAAAAACGAAAGCAGTATGACCTTACAGGCGGCGAAGAGCAAACATGCAGTCACCCTAGCAACGGTAGATTCAACTTCCACAGAGGTTGTGAGGCAGATATGACTCCAGAGGATCTATTCAACATGTTTTTTGGAGGAGCCTTTCCAACAGGTATTTGTATACATCAGTATAATTGTCAGGATACAATGGTGCTGCCCAGAGTGGCATTAGAGTTTGTGACATTATAAAACAGTAAAATTACTCCAGCCTGCCTCTGACCCCAACTCTTTAATCTGCATCACAGTTTATTTTTCCCCCTAAGTGTTGCTAAATCCCAAAAATGTGAGTTCAGTTCTTTGGGGTTACTATGGTGATTCTGCAGTACATGAAATAACAAAACAGTTGTCTTAGAGCTTAAAATATTTATTTTAAACAACTTTGAAATTGTAAGGTATCTTAAATTTGAGTTATTTTACGTGTCATTGTGTGGTAATGTTAAATGCTTTATGTTGTTGCTTCTGTATTAACCTCTAAATAGGTTTTTTTTTTACACAATTTAAATGTGGATATTTCTTTTCTTAGGTGGTGTACATTCATTTTCTAATGGTCGTGCTGGCTACAGTCATCCTAATCAGCACCGTCAGAGTGGACATGAGAGGGAGGAAGAGAGGGGTGATGTATGTTTAAGCACTATTGACTTTAAACTATGGATTGTGAAGTTTGCTGGTAGTTGCTTTCAGTGATGTGATTGTACAGGAGCTCTGTACTGTAGAGGAGGATTTGTACCTGCCAGTTGTGTATTTTAAAACTTTGGCAGGTGATAGTCTTGCTGACTGGTAAATAGACATGCACATTTGAGAAGATAATAGCCTGGTTTTGTAAATCTATTGTTGTATGTCACTATCTTACTAGTGACTGGTACTATTAGCCTAAATATGCCACTAATTCTGGTCACTAATCCTTGTCTACACTTAAAAATTTATTTGAGCTGAGCTAAGAATTGAACTTAAGGCTCAATATTCATCTATATGAATTATATATAGTTCTGTATAATTACATATCACTGTATAGATGAGACCAAATCATGGCATACAATGTGACTGAATCCAGCTATTCATTTGGTAATTGCTTGTGGCTACATGTTAACTAACACATGAACTCTTGCAGCTTGAGCACTCTGTGAATATTGTGTATGCATTGGAAAGTTAAGATAACACCACAGTGTTTGCAGGTTTGTAGTTAGAATTTTCCTAGCAGCCTTTGGTGGTTAAAGCAGAAAGTCACAATTAGGATTAAATCACGTCAAATTTACCTGTTTACTTGATGCTGTTTTATGAAATACTGAATCTGTTTTGTTCCTTAGGGAGGTTTCTCTATGTTCATTCAGCTGATGCCTATTATTGTGTTGATCCTTGTCTCCCTGTTGAGCCAGTTGATGGTATCTAACCCTCCTTACGCCTTATACTCAAGATCGTAAGTAATGCTCAATTACATTAGCTTAGAAAAGAGGGGAGGATATTGTAATCACTCTCTCCCACTTAGAAGCATTTTAGAGACCCTTCCATTAGTTGGTCCTTGATTTCCCACAGTAAGGAAAGGGAGGGCAGGTATAGACGAAGCAGAACAAAACTTGAAAGTTAGGTACTAAGAACACGCTGTGAGAACGTAATGGAGAAAAGAGGTCAGCAATACTTGGTGTTTAGGAGGTCTTCTAATACAAGGCAGTGGGTCAATGCAATGTAGCATGTTGCAAAGGTGTTTGCACCTCCAAGGCTCGTTATTCTTTTAGGGGTCATCTGTGCTTGTAGCAAGTGAAGTGCTTGAAAGCAATTTTATCATCCTGATTTAAGTTTTGAACTAGATGAGGGCTGGGGAAATTGTCTGTTCTTTGCTTCATTGTAGGTGATGGCACAATAGTTTATCTTCATTTTCTTTCAAAGAATTCTACTAGTGAAACTCACCTGTTTCATACAGTACGATATATAAACCTTTTTTCCTTGAGACAAATCAATAACATTAATCAAGCATGCAACTAGCTAGCAGACTGAGCCCACTCACCACAACTATTTTAAAGGTCCTTAGTTCCTTGCAGAGCTCTCAGCCTCACAACAGAAAGGATTCTTTTCCACTCTCTTATTTTCAGAGTTCTTTATTTCCAGAGTGTGATGTTTTTCCCTTCTGCAACTAAGCTGTTGTGATGCTTATAAACACTTCTCTGCCAAAATGTTTGTGCACAATCTTTGATTTTTAATCTGAAGAATGCCAGCAGGAAAATGGGTTTGTCAGGGCTGGCAGAAAACACTTTAGAATGGAGATGCCTGCACTGGGTTGCTACAGAATAGTGACCTGTTTTTCTTTCTGTTGAGTTTGCATGTAATTTCCTATTACCAAAGCTTATATTTGCCTAAAGAGGTATGAAACAAGTTTCTTACTAAAGTGGGGTTTTTTCAAGATCAAGGGTTTAAGCGACAGAAGTTTAATGTTCAGGTAAACGTAGTAATTTTATTCTCTGGCAGATTTTACAGCCATTCTTTTCATTACTTGTCTTGAATGGCAAATTCAGTAATGTGCTGTTCTTCTGTAATAGCAATGGTTTTAAAAGTGTATTTGTAGTGTAAAAAAAAAATCAACTAAATATCTAGTCTCTCTCCCTCCCACCCCTCCTTTTTTGCAGAAGTACAGGGCAAACCATAAAAATGCAGACAGAAAATTTGGGTGTTGTTTATTATGTCAACAAGGACTTTAGAAATGAATACAAAGGAGTGTCATTACAGAAAGTGGAAAAGAGTGTGGAAGAGGATTATGTGTCCAACATTCGTAATAACTGTTGGAAAGAGAGACAACAAAGTAAGTTTGGTAATATGTGTAATTTCTTGAAAGCATGCATTACTATAAAAAAAGATTGCCTCAGGCAAGAATGAAGTGCTTGTATTATTAAGGTATCTGAATGAGAAAGCAAGTGTAAGGTTCCCTACTGTTTCTTACTTCTAAAAGTGTCCCCAGTGTCACTTAAATGCTGTGTTTTACTCAGTGATCTAACAACGATCTGCAAATCATCAGCAATTTTAACCTGCTACTCTATTATCTGTGACCATTTCTCAGAGAATTAAAGGCTACAGTGAATTGATAATGAGAAATTGCTCTAAGTTAAGGATGAAAGCTAAGAATTCTAATCTCTTCCACATTATTTTCTCATGGCAGTATCCCATTTCCCTAGGTGCTTTTATATAAATAAATAAATAAAGCAAAAGCTTACATAGGTGTTTCCAAGGAAGGAAAAAACCAATCTGCCTCAGACCACAGTACGTACAAACACTGCTTTTCCAGGTGACCAAGGACACGCAGCATGTCTTCTGAAACATCATGAACTGTAAATTCGTGCTTAATCTTTTGCCAATGCTGAATAATTTTTCTTCCTGGACTTGGTACCCTGACTATATCAGACCTTAAAAACAGGCGGTTTTTTAGTTTACCATCTATTTTTCTAATCTAATTTAATATTATACAAGGAGCTGTTTTCTTTCAGAAGCCTGGAATTCAGCGTTAAAGCATAAGAATACTGGATAGGATCGGTCATCTCCAAATCATCATCAATTTTAACCTGTTATGCTATTATCTGTGACCATTTTGTGAGCCTTTCATGCTCTGTGAGAACAGTGCTGCTAAAATGACATTGGTGTTGAAACCAGATGGTTTTGACTTTTTAGCTGGTAAACTTCCTTAATAGCTTACTGGATAAATGATTAATTTGTGAGCTGTCAGTAAACTGACCAGAAGCAAACAGAATGCTCTTCTCTGAGTGAAATCATGTATTCCTGCACAACTTTACTCTCTGCAGTCCAGTGATGCCAGGCCTTTCAGCTGAGATGGCCCCTTAGTTTCTCCCAGTCGTAAAAGACAGCCCGGCATCACAGCTAGTCAAATGCCTGAACAGGACTGCACGCATTCATTACAGTTGGCCCGTACGTATACAAATACAAACTGCATTGCCCATGCATAGCAGGCCCAGTGCTTCCTGGAGGCTTAATGCTCCTTACTCGTGAGTACACATTGCTTATGCACAAGTAAATCTCTACAGTTTTACAAATGGCCCACAGGAAAGACCTGTGGGCAGAAAACTGTGCTGATGGGTCACATGTATGCAAGAGAAACACCAGTGCTTTGTGGGAAAACTTTCAGATTATTGCCCAGACTATTAGATTTGATCAGAATAAATTTTCCGTGTTTTTCAAATACAGGAAATCATCAGAGAACTGAAGCAAATATCAAAAACTCTTGTATTTTTTCAACTAGATTGGCCTTTGATCATCTTGAAATGTTTGTGTTCACTCTTCATGAAATGAACACCTAATTTTTCATCTACAAGTGGTGGCTAGATGAATAATTGGTAATCTTATGATAAAATAGTTTACAAAAATGAGAGGTGGCTGTTAACAAAAAATTAAAGACAAGACATAATCCAGCACAGTAAAAAGAGGATGTATTATTTGTACTTTTTTTCAGCAGAGTGTAGATCTGGAGGGATAGTTTGCTTTTATTGACCTAGTCATTACACTTACATTTACTGGCATGTTATATTTGTGTCTCCTGTAATATATTTACTGTCCAAATGTCTTTGAAAAGGTTTAGTTGATATGTAATTTCCACCTGGGGAGGGAAAGACGAGAAAAAACACCTTTCCCATTTTTTAGCATTTATTCTCGACATGCGTACTTTTTTAAGCATGAACAGACTTCTGGACAATGCAAAGAGGCCCATGCTTCCATATATACATATTACTGCGAAAAATGTGATGACTGCAGAAACATCTGACCCTAGTGTAAGGAAGAAAAATAACGTGAAGGTGGTGACTGTCATGTAGTTTGCTATTTGCAATTCATCAGGTTGTGAAAACTACCCAAATGGATTTTGAGTAAGCGGCCCTTAATAGATTTTCTCTATCTACAGAAATAGCTGATTTTGTGGTTTTACGGATTTAAAATACCTGTTGTGTGTCGGATCTCCTTGACAGTTAAAATCTTTCCAGCATTGATTGACATTTAAGAATGCCTTGCTAATCCATTTTGAGTTGAAGGGATGAAAAAGATTTTATAGAATTAAAATGCTCAGCAATGTCAAGCTATTGAACACCAGCATAATACGGAGAGCTCTTTTATTAATACCTCTGAACACTGGCAGACTGAAGCAGCATCAGTTGAAGTAATGGTCTTAACATTCAGAATGGGGTTTTGGGCAGAGAAAAGATGTTAGATCTGTCAATAATATGCAAGATCACAAAGTATGGCCTATATTTGTACTGTTTAATGAGGTCTGACAGAAGTAGTAGGGGGGTTTTCTTGGTTGTGGTTTTTTGGTGGTTTTTTTTTTTTTTAATCAGGTACTGCTGTATAAAATATGAGGGTGCTGGAAGTCTGTTACCACTTGCCCTGCTCAAAAAGATGAAACGCTTGTGAAGATCCAGCAAAGGGAAGCTGCAGCAGTGCTGTTTAGGTGGTGTCTGTGGATAGTTAGAATAGGCAGAAGGAAAAAAGGGCGAGGATTAAACCTGAGGTGTTTTGTACAGCTCTGAGAAGGAATGCATCATGTGCAAAGTACTCAGTTTTTAACCTGAAAAATCTTTTCTCTTTTTTCATTAAAGAAACAGACTTACTTTATGCAGCAAAAGTATATCGAGATGACCGTCTCCGAAAGAAAGCAGACTCCATGTCCATGGACAACTGCAAAGAACTAGAACGGCTGACCAGCCTCTATCGAGGAGGATGAACTATAATTATACACATACATCTTTACGTATGCGGTTATCTCTCTTGTAAATTAAGAAGAGATTTAGTTTCACCATGAATGCTGGAAAAGAGGGGTGGATGTAAAACTCTACTGTGTAGTTGTTTCCAGAAACCTTATGCTGAAATATCATTTAATGGCTTCTTTACCTACTGTGAAATATAGGTAACTTTAATTGTCTAGATTTTACTTCAAAACTTCTGTGAATTCTTTCAGCAGAGAGAATAGATCAGAAAGGATGCTATACTTGTAGAGACTTAGTCATAGTGGTTCTCCTCTAACATAATTGCCATGTAAATATCTGTGGAAAGAACAATTTGTGTATATACAAGTTAAATGACTTTCTATTTAAAATCTCAGAAATTTAGTTCCATACAACATTTTGTCTCACTGATGGAATAAATAGTACAATTACATCACTCCTATTCAGATGTCAAGTGTGTGGAGTTGAAACAAGAATTTTTAATATTTTATCTTTAACTCTATGTAAAATCTTCTAGGTTTACCAGCTTAGAGGAACTTGGTATTTTTAAATATAATTGCATATATTCCTAAATATCTGTTGGGGTATATTGATCTGGTGTAGAGTAGCAGTTAGCTGTTGTAATTTTTTAGCATTTCTAAGCAATGCTGAGAAAACTAAGAACTACACTAATCTCTTTTCAAAGTAAATATTTGCAAATGCTGTACAGACCATTATAAGCATTGCTTTTAGTACTTGCAACAGTTTACAGCAGCTCTACCATTTTGTATTCCAGTAGTAGTAAGTCCATACGTATGGTTAACATGCATCCATAGCTTCCTTAGTTTTCACTGGAAAGGTAGAGGAAAACATGCAATAGTAAAATCTTAAAGGTAAAAAAAAAAGGGGGGGGCAACCTATATTTTTTTCCTGGCAGGCTTCCACTTTCTTACTGTTTTTTAATTTCAAGCTAGGTCCTAACACTGATTCCTCAATTGGCACCACAAGTGGAACAGGGAAATACTGCTAAGGACAAGCTATGTGCCTTTCAACACTTTTGCCAAGTATTTAAATGCTTTGCTAGTTTGCAGTATGCTCCTATGGTCAGAGCCATATCACTTGTCCCAGGGCTGAAGAGCTAGGGAATGCATTTTTCTGGACCAGAATATTGCTGGATTGACTTCCTAGAAATGAGCAAACATACTGTTCTGCTCCTACATGCAAGATCATGTAGTTCAGTGGCCTGCATGTGGAAACTAGATGTAGCTACACCTGCTGATGCAAAGAGGTGTTTTGAAGCAGCCAAGTACAATGTACTTAAAGTTTATCGAAAGTGGCTTGAAAATGTTTTTAGGTTCAGTAGTTGATGTTTTTACATTTTAACAGTGCTATGCAGGAGAATGTTTCTTGTATTTGAGAATGCCAGGTGGCTCGTATTAAGGGCAGTATTTTTTGTGTGAGAAAACTGCTATCTTAGAACAATGCTATCAGTTTATGCAGAGCCAAATTCTCCTCCTAAATTGAAAGTTTAAATACTTGACTGACTTCATTGGAATTCCTTCTGATCTAGAGCAGGATTTGACTTTAGAGATACACTATAAATGGGATTGCTCTAAGTGACCCTGAAATCATTTTTGCATATATACCTTTTCTAAACTGTCTCGCTGGAAATGTCCTCTACTGAATTGGTGTAACATGAGAGAGACTAGCTGCAGGCTTTTAACTAAGCAGCTAAACCAGCATTCAAGGTGGACATCAAAGCCTGAGGCACAAAGCAGAACTAAAAGCTGCTGAAACAAAAGAAGGGTTGTTGTACTGGATGTCCTTGCTAAGATTGTAGGAAAAGTGTGCAGAAGTAATGGAAAAGCACCAAAATGTTCAAAGTTTGCAATAGGAATTTATGGAGAAAACGTGATTCCCCAGATTTTGTAACTGTCCAGAATGTATTGTAATTATACTAATGAAAACAAACTATCAAAGTACATATTGGTACTCGTGTGTCTTCTTAATAGAAGAAAATTGTTCCAAAGGCTTTAACAAATGCTCAGGCCTTCCCACTCACAAATGAGTCCGAGCTTGCAGGTGATCTTTTAGTTAAGAGGAAAAAAGATATATAACGCATTTGTCAAATATCAGAACAGTGAAGTCAGAGTGAAGAGATGGTCTTAGCAAAGCTGCTTTTAATAATCGGATGGGTTATGTCTGCCCTGCAGTTACTTCTGCTGCAGCTGAGAAGCAGGTAAATGGACAGATGCTGAGCTGTGTCAGGTTGGTTAGATTGCTATCAGTACCTCAGCAAGCTGGAATAATGCAGTGGCTGTGTCCTGTGGCAACACAGACGTCCCAGTATTTTAAAAGTGAGACCTAGGCTGCTACATTTCATTGGATTATCTATCGCAATTGCCATTTTCAAAAAAGGAAACAATTAATATATTTAAACTGGCAGAAAAAATGCTACTTAGCATTTAACATATTGAATAGTTGCACACTTTGAAATATGCAGAAGGATGCTGTTACTTCCTATAGCATAAATATTAACCTGCTCTAAATATGGCCTGCAAACATTCCTTTAATATTCCAAGTGGGTGTTTCTCTCCTCATGATTGTTACTTTTTTCTCAAGTCCGAAGGTTTTTTTCTTCAGCCGTGTCATTATTTTCCCTGGTTTTGTTGAAGGAATCTGCTGGAAAGTTCAGAACGAATATTCTTATGAGCGAGATGCTAACTGGAGAGGGTGGAGTGCTTGAATCTTTTCAGATGACCAAGGTGAAGTTCTCATTAAAATAAGGTATTGGAAAGAAAAGGGAAAAACAAAACTGATTTTGAACAGCCTGACTAAAAATCCCTCAATTTTTCTAGCCACCTAGAATTAACTCCTTATTCTTTTTGTTTAGTCATTACCTGTATTTAATCTAGAATTAAAGATCGCACAAGCATGGGTTCTTGATTTCTCCTTTAAAAGGGCAAGCAGGAAAGTCCTGCAAAAAGTGAAAAATCTTGGCACGACTCTTTGACATGGCATAATGGAAAAGGGAGATGTTTTGCATCTGCTGAAATATGACATCAGTATGTGTTCTATTTATGGAGCATCCTGAGTCACAAGCGAGTTCAGTGTTCACATCTGATGAACATTTCCCTACAAGTTCTCTAACTGTTTAGGTAAAACAAGATTAAATTTGAATTTTTTACTTTTTTTAAACAGTCTTGATTCTTTCATAAGTTTCCAAGAAGAGGTAGAACATTATAGTCCCTAAAGTGTAACAGATGCATTTAAATAGGCAGCAGAGACAACTTTAAATTATATAAATTTTTAATATAATTTTGTAATGAATGCTGGATTAAAATGAGAGGGCAAGAATATGTTTTTTAAGGTTGTTTGTTCCATAAATTTCATTCAACCCCTAAACAGTTGTTACTCTTTCTTCTTGTAGATCTGTCAAAGAGAGCAGAAGGAAAATGTAATAGTAAAAGCAAACATTATGCTTTAAAAAAAAAATAAATCAGTTAATATCCAAATTCCTGAAGCTGTAACTTTAAAAAGTACTAGCTTCCCAGTTGTCTAAATGGGGTTAACGGAGTGCAGTCAGTTTTGCCAGAGGAAGCTTGGTCATAACGAGTCACGGCGACTGGTGGTCAGAAGCCCTGGTGCCGTGTCCCCCATCTACTCGTCCTTCATCATCCCCTCGCAAGCGCCACTCATCTCCGTGCCTGGCTTTCCCCATGCTCCTTTGTAAACCAACGGGTACAGCTTGGAGGAAAGGTACCGTGTAACAGATGTAAAATTTTGTGCCATACTTAGCACATGATCAAGATACTTTTGGGAGCAACCAGTACAAATGTAATAAGTATAGGAAAGAAACGGTCCATTATAAACTATCCTTCCCATACTTCTCCGGGATAACTGTGGGACTTCTCGGTCTGGCAGGAACTATGTCTGGGTGTCAGATTTCTCCAGATTTTTAGAATACTAAAATACAATGTTTAGTTATGACGTTATCCTTCATGCAGGATATAGTTTTCCCATCAGCGCTGGTTTGCTCTGTGTATGGAAAGGCTGTCACTGGAACAGGAGAAAAAACTCCCATTAATATTAGCGATACACGAGCCATCTCACAGATGCTTTTGCCTGGCTTTCAGTCATACACGATGTGAGAGAAAAACAGGTAAGATTGATCATTGAGCATCATGGCTACAAATCGCAAAAAGCCAGTTGCGTTTTTAAACATTTTTAGTGCGTGGTAGGGAATGTTTTAATAAACGAGTGGACGAGGGTTGTCCCCGGTAGCATTTTCAAGCTATTACCAGAAGCTGACGCGTGAGAATTTTACGGGGATGTCTTCAGGTGCCTCTGGAGCACGGCCGGGCCCTCGGCGCAGGGCGGCGGGTGCAGGGTTTGGGTTGGGGAGCAGGGACGGGCTCTCCGCCTTCAAGCACGTTTGCCCATTTGGACGAGCTTTTCCTCTGCTACTTGCAAAGAAGCGGCTTACCTCCGGTTGCTTCAGGGTTTTTTAAAACTTCAGCAGACCTATACGTTCAGACACGTGAGCAATTTTCAGGTGAGCATCTTTTTTTTCTTTTTTTTTTAATTTCCATTTGAGCTCCAGTAACGGCACCTAAGCAAAATCTGCAGGTACCAACGGTGCTCGGCACGTAGCGGCTCTGTTTTAGAGAAAAAGCACTGTTACAGGCTGAGCAGGGTGGGTTTGGGGGTTTTTTGTTGTTTTTGGGGGGGGGGGCCGGGACGGGACGGGGGTTCCCCTCCTCCGCTTACCCGCGTGCCGGCCCGGTTCGCCCG
>JAVJGG010000007.1:34711315-34727551 GCA_035590195.1 Aviceda cuculoides
GGCTCTGCGCGTTTCGGATTGCAGAGGAGATGGGGGGGGGGGGGGAGCTGCGAACTGCCGGCCCCGTTCGCTGTGAGAGGGCGTCGGCTGACCCGGCACGGCTCGTCTCGGATCTTTAAATTGAGCTGGAAGTAGCGTGAGACGAAGACGGCTTAGCCTTTACCTCGCTCGCTTGAAAAGGAGTGAAGAGTGCTGCTCGTCGTGCCGTGATGAGGCGTGGAAAAAGCATTCCCCGTGACTCGGTTGCCTAATCCTTGATAATTCCCTTTTCGGTAATTGCCGGTTGCTGGTAGCGCTGAACAGCCAGGGTCTGAGATAACGTGCAAATGCAGCGAAACTGGCACTCGCAACATGCAAAGGCTCTTGCCTAACTAACGAAATTCGATTAGTGGTATCAGTCCTCTTTCTGAAGCTAAAAGTTCCGTGCAGTTTTCAGTAGCTTCATTTTGTATTGCTCTTTTTACTGCTCCTGAACTAAACAGAACAAGTCCCTTTCTGTGAAACATTAAATTAGTGAAGGCATCAGTTTTTTCCATATTTTCCCCTTCCTTGCATGTTTGTTCAGGAAAAAAAAAATCTGTGCTACTAATTACTCTGTTTTTAAAATGGTGTCCTTTCTGCCATTTTTTTGCAGCGTTGAAGGACTTCATGCTATTGTAGTCTCAGACAGAGATGGTGTGCCTGTTATCAAAGGTAACTTCAGCTTCTCGCTGTGCCCTGCAACCAAAATCCTGATTGAACAGCAGGGGGTGGAAAAGTACAGCAGAATCTTCACTGGTTGTGTCCAGTACATGAATATCCAAAACTGAATAATTAAATTAGACGTTTACTTTAAGAGTTGGTTATGTACCTCTTTAAATTTATCCTTTTGTTCATGTATAGACAACATTCTCAATAATCCTAAGCCACAGAAATTTTCCTCAGTGAACAGGGTTGGAGTGGTGTAAGGTGCTTGTATCTTCAAGTTGCTCTCAGGCTGATAACAAAGTACTAGAGAGCTTATTGGTATTTTGTTGACTTGGCTGATCCGTGCTTGGAAGCAATTGCATCCAACTTTTACACGCACTGTTTAATTTTGTTTGCTTTTTGGTACTGTAATTTTTATCATATCTGCAGTCTTTAAGATGTTTTATGTTGTGGGTGAACTAGTTTGAGTACTGAAGAGTACTGATTCAAGTACTGCAGGTTTGTAGTTTGGTTTTTTTTGTTTGTTTGTTTTTTAATGTCGCAAAGTATTTAAACACCTAGCAGAACTTGCACATCTTCACCTGTTTTCATTCAAGTGACTGTGCCAGTAATCAGTTTAAAGGCTGGAATCGCTGCAAACAGCGAGGGACACAGAACCAAAGTGACATCAGCACAGGCTGTGCATCGTAAAGGAAAAGACCGTTTCTTAGGCATGCTAGGGAGGATGCTGCTGTAACGAGCATAGATCATGTACAGAATATTAAATTATGTACTCCTCAATAAGATTGTCCTGTACTCATTGCAGAAGCCTGTAAGATGTGTTACGTGTTCCCCCACACCAGATTGGCTTTTGGCAGAGCACTAAGCTGCATCAAGAGTTGTGATGCAGTCATAGATACCATGTAAAAATAAGAATTTACTTGTTTTCTTCTAGTTGCCAATGATAATGCTCCAGAACATGCACTGCGACCTGGCTTTCTGTCCACCTTTGCCCTTGCCACAGATCAGGGCAGTAAACTAGGACTTTCTAAAAACAAAAGTATCATCTGCTATTACAATACGTACCAGGTGAGTAACCTTGATGTGGCCTGTTCTCAGTGACCAGAGCTGTTCCTGAGCAAGGGAGAGGTGGTTTAAACTCTGCTAGATTTGCACTTGGCTGCTATTGAAGTATTTGTGGTTTATTTCTTACACTGCTTAAATGGCTAAGCTAAACTTTTGCACTATTTTTTAAGCTTCTCTTATGTTTCTCGAACTGAGATTTACCGGTTGAAAATGGTGATTTTTTCTGAAAAAGGTAGTAATTGGGGATTTGCAGCAGGTGCTGTTCATATGGCTTTCAGAATCTGTTATGAAGGGTTTATGTTCTCTTTTTACAAACAATATTTGTTTATAACTAGTGACACCTAAAGTTAAATAGGCACATGCAGTCTACTTCATAGCTAATCTTGCTGCCGGTATGACTTTGAGGTAAGAAAACTTTGAAATACTACTCACATTTTTTTACAAACTGGTTATTTGTGTCCTGAAATCCATCATCTACTAAGTTTCTGCTCCTTCTCAAGTTCTAGTGGTCTTGAGAGCTCTTTATTATGATTGCAGTAAACTGGCCAACTGTTTAGCCTACAGTATCTACCTCTGTTTGGAAAATAAATGGGTGAATGACTTAGTTTACACACGTTGAGTACATTGCTTTGATTCTCTTGATGCTCCTAGCTTATTGTTGTGCTCAAGGTTCCAGTTCCCTGTTAATGGAAGAAGAGGAACTGCTGTACACAGAACAGTATGTTAAAACAATAAACCTGCCTGCCCTCTTGTTACCTGTGGAGTGTGTGGTCTCCACGGTGTACTCTGCAGCGTTAGCAGCTGAGACAGGTTTGAGGCAGGTAATGCTGCAGAACATGGGAGGGAGGGAAAAGCCAGGCTTTCCACCTGGAGCTCCCTGTGCTGTGGTGTAAGTTCTGTTGGTGTTTTTAACTGTGGATCTTATGAAATAGATACACTGAAAAGTCAGCTCTGTGGCTCTTGCTCCTGCTTGTCCTTTCAACTGAGGTGGCTGCTTGTTTCAGGAAGAATTTATGTGGCGGAGCTCTGACATGCAATGTGTGTTAGCTGCTGGCTGAACACTGTTCTCTCTCCTTGCAGGTGGTGCAGTTCAATCGCTTACCTTTGGTAGTAAGTTTCATTGCTAGCAGCAATGCCAATACCGGTATGTCTTTACATGTGTTTTCAGTATTGCAGTATTTTAAGGCCCAGGTGTTTAAATAATTGATAATAAATTACCCAAATTTACTTCAAGGTGTACTAACTTTGCTCCTTCTGTGAATTTTGTCAGTGTATTGTGAAGGGGAGAAGGGAAAGGTGCGAGTAAAAATTTGTAGATTTTAGGTGACTTGCTGAAGTTGTTCCACTTTTAGAAGCATATTTCTCCTGTGATTAACCTTACCCTTGCTGCCTGTCAGCGTCCACTGTGCCGGCAGTGATTGTACTGTACAAACCAGTTGTTCAGTCTCTTTCCATCAGTTCCAAGTTATGTTCTGCAGTAACACGTGTGGCTTCGCCTTCTCAGTTCTGTGGGGTGGGGAAGTCCTTCCGCAGGGCACCTGGCCTTGCTCATGCAGGCATTGCCTAATGAGAGGGTGAGCAAAAGGCATTTAATTCTTGCACAGCTGCTTGGGCCTCAGTAGCTGTGAGAAGCAGCAAGGCAATAGTGGAGGTAACCAGCAGGACAGGGGAGAGCTGTGCAGCACGGGGTGTGCCTCTGTTGGTGCCGGGGGCTGCAGGCACCTGCCTGGGGGTGCTGCCTGCTGTTCCCCTGGAGAGTGAGCAGCTCATGAGAAACTTTTTTGTGTTTTGGAAAAGACTGCCTGTGACTTGGGAGGGGAGGGAGCTGCAGGGTTTGGAGAGGGGCTTCTCAGTTACGTCGTTTGATGGGATGTTCTGTCTCTTCTCTTTTTCCAGGGCTGATTGTAAGTTTAGAGAAGGAGCTCACACCCCTGTTCGAAGAACTGAGGCAGGTTGTTGAAGTTTCTTAACCTGATGGTATAGCCGGAGTGCAGCATCCTTCTGCAGCCCAGTGGACAGCAAGATTCAATAATCCTCAGTCAAATAACACGTCTCAGAAGAAATACCGCAGCTCCTTAGTATACTAAGTAAGAGTAAATTGTACATAGTACTGAATCTGAAACGATCTACTAGTGTGTTGTAGGTGGATGTTACTTTAGGCCATGCTTCTTGTATTGTGCAGTACTGGAGAGACCACCAAAATAGCTCCCATGGAGTTTAGCTCAGCCAGCTGAGCCAGATCGGCATGATGCTGTTGGCTCAAATGAGCAACCCACAGATCTCTTGCTTTACAGGGAACCGGGCACGCGGTGGGGTGTATTCTCAGGCCAGCCACCGCTGCGTTTTCGAAAGCAGATTGGTTGTCTAGTGTTATCAAAGATGCGGTTGGAAGAGTATCGTGAGAGCAAGCTTACTAGCAGTGATGTGTCAGTACAATCAATAAATTTCCCGGCTTTCTTATGTGGGTGATACTTTGGCAAGGGAATGCTACTAATCTGGATGCTAGCTGCATCCTGCTTCCACTAAGAAGAAAGCTATTTCTATGAAAGCTGTTACTTTAGGGGTTTTCCTGATGCCCAGATAAAAGCACCTGAACAATGTCTCACATCTTCATGGGGTTTTTGTGTAATATAGTTGTGAAGATCTCATGTCTCATAGTCTTTGTGTGGGTTCATCACAGATGACACTCTTAGCTCATTTACCCTTAGGTTTTCCTAAGTAAATAAATATAAATAAAATACAGTATTTTTAAATGACAGAGCCTGGTCCACTCCTCTGTTGCTCCGTAAGACTCTACAGCACATCAGCTTTTCTGTGGAGAGAACAGGTCTCTTAAATTGTTTGTAAACATACAAGATCCTGGAGTTTACAGGCCAAAAGCTAACCAGGGTGTGTCTCAGTTGGGTGATAAGGGTGCCGAGTCCCGTGCCAGTGCAGAGATGCAGACGTTAGTGCCCACTGGCTTCCTATCGCTGGGAATCGATCCCGTGCTCTTTGCCCCGCCTTGTTCCCTCCGACAAACCCCTTGCGATGACTGCAGTGTAGCCTTCCAGCACTCAAACCAAGCGCTGCTGCTCTAAGGGAGACCTCTTGGCAGGTCTCTGCCTCAGGCTGGGAAAGGGGGTGCTGCTGCCCCCCCCTTGCTTATACCTCACCCACCTTTAGCATCAGATGGGAAACAGAGCTGGAAACAAGGACTGGGAATTTTGGGCTCAAAAGCTCTCCCAGAGATTCAAAGTTGTCAGTCAACCCTTTTCCATTTAAACTGAGCTCCTGGCATGAGCTTTCTGTTGCTGGTCATGACAGACAGCTGGAAACTGAGCCCCAGGGCATCTCTGTGTGTGTTTCTGGCAAAAAGCATTTGTGTTCCACCTAGGGCCTACTGTTGCTGTTAGCTTCTGTTCAACTCTTCTGTCTGACTGCTTCCTATGCCAGCCAAGCAGCATTTCTTTTACTGGCTTCCGTTCGTGACACCGTGTGCCAAACGTGCTTCTAACATCCTGTAACACAGCCTGTTCACGTGAAAAGGGGAAGGCTGCTTCTGTGGTTACGCTTCAAGCTTCGTTTCCAAGCCGTTGTCACAGAATGGTGATGCTGTTAGAGAATATCATCTCTCTCTTCCTCTTATGCAGCCTCTCTCACACACAAACTCATCAAAGCTTTTTAACTAATTCGGAGATGCCAGTTTGTTAAACCAATTCTTTAAGGGGAAAAAGGAAAGCAAAGCTTTAACAATACAGTACATGACTACAGAAGACCTTTGGTAGTTTTATAATGACATTTTATTCAGAAAACAGTCTATAAAAATATTTAAAAATATTTTGAATTTCTAAGTTGAAATAAAATGCTATCCCTATGTCCAAATCTAGTTTTTCTTTCTTCTTCCAGTGTGTTTTCCCCTGCTCCTCCTCTTCAGTCTTCTCACAGTAAAGGTTTCTATTGAACACTGGCCTGCTGTGTGAGCAATACTAAGCCCTGTGCCACAGCATTTGCATAGTGGGAGAGGTTTGCCTACACTGTTTCAGCAGAAACTTGATGGTTAGGTGGGGAGATAGGGACACACACCCCACCCCTCTAGGAAAAGCAGGATTGCTCAGGGCATCTTGCAGCTGGGCCTGCAGTGACATCAGGCCAAGATGGTCTTGGGACCCTCCGGCATGTCAAACTTTGCTCCCAAAATAACATCTATTTTGACTACAGTACCAAAGTACTGGGCCACTGCTTCTCAACTCTGCAGCGAGCCACAGGGCTCTTGCACCTGCATGAGTCTTCCAAAATACAGATGGAAATTTATATCCAGTTACATAGAAGATGTGTTCTTTTAAATTTGTATTTTTAGTGTATGTGGTGCTTTTTTGTGTGCTTAATTCTAAACATAGTTCTGGCCAAAACCTTGTTTTGAGTTCTCTGCATGAGGAAAGAATACAAAATCCATCCCATTTTCAAGGGGGACTGTAAGGGGCCCAACTCGTAATGCTACTAACAATGCTGGTGGCTGCCACAAAGCAAAGCTTTCTGCAGAGCCCTGTCACCCATCCTTAGGGTCCTGTGGCAGCTCTGTCATAGGCGCGCTGGGAATCAGCTGCCCATTTCTCATAATCCTAGTTTGTAAACAAGTGTGCTTGCATGATGCTGCTCACCGATACCTATAGCTGCTGTTGGAAACAAACATTCACTTGTAGCCATCCCTGCAGTATAAATCTAAACCAAACAAAAACATATTTGACCAGAACTAAGTGTTACTCATCCATCACCTTGAAAAGGGCCTTGAAATATTCTCTGGATTGCAATACAGATACTATTTACAAAAATATAATTACCTCTGTCATTTTTCTTTTGGTTTAGAGCCTAAACAGATAATAATACAAAAGAAATATTTAATGTTTCCAGAAGGGACTGGTTTTCAGTAACAGGCTCAAGGTTACAGAATATGCTGCTATGGCTAATTGTGATGGAGCTTGCAATAAATTATGGAGAGTGCTCGAAATAACCACAAAAGTTTTAAACAGCGACTGCTCCTGGGATTAGTTAACAAGTGTTTGAATTAAGTGCATTACAGGCATACACTGTGCATGTCAAACCAACACTCTGATTTTGCAACCGTCTCCACACGTGACTCAACAGCCCGAGAGCACTCAGCTGTACGAATCCCTTGTGTGCAGAGCTGGATGCAAGCGCCTGCGTGCCGGTATACAGGCATGCGTGTGCCTGCTGTGAGTAATGGAGACATGAAACTGTCCTCTTGTGAGCGAAGCCTTCCCCTTGGCGAAGGGGCAATTCCCGCCAACGGAGCAGAACTACCAGAGGTGCAGCTAGGAACTGAGGGCAGCATTACGCTGGTCCACTTGCTTCCGTATTTGTGACTAGAACAGAAAAACAATCATTACTGTTTGTCTGCATGCACATGGATGTGAGTGAGTATGACCAACCCAAATACTGGTATTTAAGGAAGTAACGCTTTCAAGCCTTTATGTTGTCTTCTCATTGCTTCCTTCATGACCCAACACATGCGGTCTGTGCTGATGCTGCATATGGTTTACAATTTACAAAATGACATCCTTCAAGATGGAAGGAATTTGTTCTTCCTAATGCGTATGTCTGTTAAAAGTGCATCCTGAAAATGCTGAAGTGGGTTCGCAGGTGTATACATTATGCGAAAACTACATTTTCTGGTCTAGTTGGGCTGGAAGCCAGAGTGAGTACTCCCTTCTGGCAGATACTGAGAACGGTAGCACTTGGGCACTACAGTAGTGGGGGGCTTATGGTGGTGGTACCATGGGTACTGCTGCCTGAGGCATACTGCCACATAACACTGCACATCATCTTACCAGTTTCCATCGCAGTATTTTAATCCACTCGTCAGCTTCTATTCCAGTTTTCGCACACAGGTAGTACGTCCTTAGCGGGAACACTAAACTGTAAGTAAATAATTAAACGTATTTCTTAAATTGCTAGAACAACTAGTAGTTCTTCCTAAAACTGAACCCAGCTGGCCTGCACCAACAGTTATTTAGACAAACCAGGGCAGGGCAGGGAGGCCATGCTCCTGTTCAGTCACCAGGAGGGAGGTTAGCCAAGAAAAACCATTTACAGCTTGGGGAGACACTGCCTCAGGCCCATAAGAAGAGAAGACCCACATCTGGGCACAGAAGCAGTTACTGTGTGACCTGTAGCAATGTCTCAACTGGGAACTGGACTATAGCTAAGTTCCATGGGTCTAGGTGATGATTATATATGCTTACAGAATTAGGAAAAGAAATGCCCACTACACATAGGCCTACACCTTTCCTCCTCGCCAAGAAAAAAACCTTTTGCCAGCAGTAACCTGGCAAAGCCATGCAGGACTGACAGAGGTTGGCTGACAGAAATCAACTTGTGAGCTAGAGGAACAGCAGGGTTGCAACAGGCAAGGGAACTTTCAGAAGTACCCAGTGGTTACGTTTCAAAATTCCCTGGCTATTCTGACCTTCCCAGCAAGATGGAAAAAGCACAGCAACTTACCAGAAACAGTTGACTCTCTCCTGGGAATAGTCAAATTGCACAGCTGAGCATTCAGTTAAGTCAAGTGCCCGAATTGGTTCTGTGGCCTTGAAAATAAAATGGTTTTAAAATGAAAACACATGAAAACAGAACATAAGGCTAGCTTGGTTCATTTTCAGTGCATCTAGACCTTTACAGGCACACCAGATCTTTCCAGACATAGGTACAATAGCTGTAACACCATAAACCCAAATCAGCAGAGATAACGTCAGTGCTAATATGACATGAATTGAGCTAAATATAAAAAAAACCAGGACAGTTCAGATCTAGACAAACAACAGAGGAGATCTCTACTGCAGGAAAGTTTGAGCTAGATGCAGACTGCTGAGGGTTTGGTTGATGTATTATAATGTAAGTGATACAGCAGAAAATCCAGTACCACTTCCAGCTAAGGTTTACCAACACAAGGGGATAGTTACAGGTCTTATCAGGCCTAGCCAGCTGTTGGAGATTTAATTAATTCCTAAGTGCTTTAAGAGGATGAAGCTGGGTAGGGAGACATGCAGAAGCAAAGCTAAAGTAGTGCTTGCAGCAAAAGTGATGAGGTTGGCTGCAGCAGCAGTGTGTGTACTTCTAAGTTTCTTGGGACAGGCCCAGGAGCGGTCAGGTGCAGGGACACAGACCGTGTGTAACTGCAACCCACCTCCCTTAAGAGTCTCGTTCCCTCTAGGTGTGGGAGTTCTTTGATTTGTTTCAGCCTCATACTGTTGAGCACCTCAGAAGAGGCTGCTGAAGCAGAACAGCTTGCTCCCTGCCCCAATGCCCTTAGCTGTTCCCATCATCCTTCATCGGGTGTATCGAGGTGCCTGTTGCTTTCTAACTGTTCCTTACATTTTCCTCTGTCTCGGTGGCTGTTAGTTATACATTACAGTAGCAGAAAGCTGCTTGTGCTGAGGCATGCCAGCAAATGCCATCCCCAGGGGCCAGCAGCAAGTTGCTCACCTGTAGGTATCTGCAACCCCACAGCAACAATGGGAGTGCCAGGAGACAGGGGAGCTGCTGCCCAGGTGGCCATATTCCTGACAGACACCTTCTCGCCTGGTAAGTCACAAATGCTACTCAAACGTTTGGAGTGCTGCCCTTTGAAATGTTATCCTGGAAATTTAATTCAAGTTGGTTTGAACTGAAATGAAAACTGATGGAAGGCCCTGTAAATACATAACTGTTTATAAATGGTGATGTTTGGCAAGAAAGGGCAGTTGTGTCTTCTGTTGTGTTCAAATCTGTTAGGTGCTTGAAGTAGGGCTTGTCAGAGGTAAGCAGTTTGGCTGTGTTTATGAAGGAACCTGAAGTGGAGGTATTGTAAGGGTGGAGAAACTCTAGAGGTATTTCTTATTTTTACTTATTTTAAGATAGAAATGGAACAGCAACTGTAAGGACACACTGTTTTTCCCAGATGCAGCAGGTTAATCTATGTGAGAGTGCTAGGAAGGAATACATTTTTAAATTAATCGTTTTCTATGTACACTGTGTGCCCACTTGAAATAAATGGATGAAATCAAGGAATGCAAAATATACTACTAGTATTTGCAGAAATATTTTAACAGCACCACTGTCTGTTAGGTTGTGTGTCAAAGCTACCGATAAAAGCTGTGTTGTGCTGGTAACTTAAAATCCACTGAACAAAGCAACCAAAAAATGCATTGTGAACAACAACTCTGCCTAGTAGGTAAGACTGACAGAGCACAGTAAATGTTTTCCAGCTGTAAAACTTACTAACTTTCTCTTGTTGAAGTCATCAGCAAAACTCTGACTTTATTTGAAAGGTCTGACCCCTCTGACTGGGAAGCTCTAGCTTGGGAAGCTGTGATACAGATGGGAGAAGCCAGAGATATAAGGAGGCCGCAGCTGCCTCTGTTGAGGTTTAAAAAGCAGAACTGGTGTTTGCTACTTACTGTCTGGTCTTTGAAATACTTTAGTTCATTCCTATGCAGTGTAAACCACCTTGTCTTCCAATTCTGAAAGATCAAGAACAGATGGTAATTGTCTTGTGAGAATTTAGTGTAATGCTCCTTAGGAAAGAAAAACCTCTAAAGCTGTTGACTTGCTCTGGTTTACAGTTGTGCTTTGTTGTTGCTCACAACACAAATTGTTCCTCTCTGCAGGGGAATGCAGGTGGAGCTATTTCAGCTCTGCATTGTCTCTAGCTTCTGTGGGACATTGCAGAGTGAAAGCAAGGAGTAAGAGTTTTCCTTACCTTGACTATTTTGCCTTGTTTTATCAAATATCCTTCTTTTGTACCAAGCTGTGAAGTAACAAGGAAAGGGATCAGTGTTAGAGGCTGAGCTCTGCTTCTGTTTCCCACATCCCCATCTTTGCCTACATCTGGAAGATGGAAGAGCAGCCTGTTGCTGGGGAAACTTTCCGTGGCCACTTGCCCCTGTGCTCCCCTCACACGGCCAGATCCACCACTAGGGTAAACATGGACCTGTGCTGGCTCTAAAGGCAATCTCTTAGACCATGCCTCCCTCAGCAACTTTCTGGCCTGCATCTTCTCAACCAAACGCAGCAAAATAGTTGCAGTTACAGTTTATTTAGTAAAGTTAGATGGTTGCCTCCGTACATGTTGGAACCAGAAGCACCTGGGGTTTAGCTGACAGTGGAATTATCCACAGAAATTCCTCTTGAAATGCAAGTAGGGTGGGAAAGTGCTGTTTTACTTGGGCATTCTCTTCTCTCAAACAGCCACGTGCCCGAGAGGAAAAACCTGCTACATTCAATGTACTTATTGAAAAATTGGGTTTTGAACTGTTTGTCTGCTGCCATGAGTGACACTGGGACCTTATGACTTCTCAGATACTGAAACTCTGTGTAGGGACCTAGCTGTGAGACTGCAGAACTCTGAAAAACAAATTCTTGACAAGTTAATTACTACTTGCTCTTGAAAAAATATTGCCTTTTTATTGGTTGTATGTGGAAGTCAAGTTTCTTTGGAGGTTAAAGTGGAACTCAGCCATAAAGGGCTGGTTGTGAGACACATCAGAAGTGTTTCTTTTATCAACTTCATTAACCCTTATTAATGTAACTCTTCCTATTTTTCTCCAAAAATATAGTATCTAATTAAAAGACTTTCCTCTCTATTCTGAGCAATACTGTTCTGGAGAAACCACCTGTCTCACTTAGATATGAGTTACATGGGATTTAAAGTCTCTAATTACTGTCCAAGTGAGTCACAGATGTCAGAGCAGGTGCCCCAAATGGATATGGAGATGTTCTCTTGTTTCTCACACCAGTAAGGAGTAGCTTTTAATATGACGCAGCTTTTTACTCTGCTCAAAATTACTATAGGGGTGAAAGGGTGGAGGCTCTTCTGTCATATTGCTCTATTTTGGGTTTAAGTCTGTGTCAGAATACAGCAAGCTGTCTTCCTGCTTTAAGACAAGGTGACTCTAAAATAATAAAATCCAAGTGTGAAAATGCCAAAAACCCCTTTTGAGTAATGTACCTATCAGGATATAGATACTCTTATTAACTTGGTTGTGATAAGCTTCAGTTTGGCGTTTCCTTTTCAAATGTGTTCCTGCCTGTCTTGCACACCCTTGAATATTTTTTTTCAGAAGGTTATTTTTTAACTGACTTGGAAAGTCAGAGTGCTATTTCCTTCCCCCCAGTTAGGAAGGAGGCTGTATATTGCTAACTGGGCAAAATAATTCTAAAAACAAAGACGACTGCAAAAATAATAAGTGGTAATGAGTTTATGTCTGTCAGGACTACTAACTATTTCCTGTCATCTAATCCTCATATTCACAGACTGAGAGAAAATGCGGTAAATCCTGTAGCTGTTACTTGGTTTTGCTATTTAGTGTATTCCTCTCCTCACCTGTAGGGGGAGAGAGAGAAACTTCCCACTGGCTGGAAAGGATGTTCAGCAAAACAAGGGCTTACAGTGCAACCTGACAAGCATTGTTGCGTACTGCCTGATGAGTGTTGTCAGAAAGATGTGAGAAGTGTTGTGTTTGTTGTGTGGTGTGGTTTTTTGTTGGTTTGGGTTTTTTTTAATTCCTGATAATGTTACTGTTAAGATGGCATTCTAAAAGGAAGATAACAGGAGAATTAAAAAGTTTCATATATTCTTTGTTTGGATGGTCAGACTCACCTAGGTGACCTGCAGACAGTGCTTTCCCAGTGACAGCATTGAAGGTCTCAATGACAAAAACTGTAAAAGGCTTTATTTGTCATAGGACTGTACTTAGCAAGTCTGTGTTTGTTTTGCCTTGGTCGGCAAAGACTTCCTGTATTTACGAACCCATAAAGGGATGAATTACTGGCACTATTCCATAGCTCACTCCAGCAACCACACTAAACTCGGGCCAGGAGAAGCATCGCTCCCACCAGAACACAACTTACTGAGGGAGCATTTGGAACAAGGTCACTTTCTGTCCTTCCTGTCTGCATCGCCGTGTGAACTCGGACAGACTCAT
This sequence comes from Aviceda cuculoides, assembly GCA_035590195.1. NCBI lineage: Eukaryota > Metazoa > Chordata > Aves > Accipitriformes > Accipitridae > Aviceda > Aviceda cuculoides. Next base: position 34,724,029 of record JAVJGG010000007.1, read on the forward strand.
AAATGGAAGGTTCTTCCACTTCCCGTGGGTAGGGATGCTTCAATATAATTAAGGTTCCTGGAGAGAAAAAGAGCAGGAGTAAGTCATCTGGCAAGACAGTCTTAGAAAATAACTGGCAGTAGCAGCCTGTTTGTGGAATGGTTAACTCTACCTTTTCCTAAAATTAAAAAGGTGTAAGAGCTAATAACCCCCCCAAGATCTCTGCGACACTTCCTGTAAGAGGTTTTCCTTGGAAGGGGGCAGGACTGAGGCCACACCCACGTGAGAAAACAATCAGATGCTATAAATGACTCTCCCATACTGATAAAACTAGACAAATACTTCTAATACGCGTCATCTGAATAGTTTAGACTTTGTGAAGGGTATTTTCTACAAAAATCCACCCATGCAAACTACAGAGGGGCACTTGCTGCTGGATTCACTTGTCCAGTCTCACCTTCCTGGCTCTGTCATGTTGCTCAGAGTCCTCAATACCTTTGGCACCTGGACTTTGCCTAAATCCATTCCTTCCTCCCTGTACAGTGGGAGTCAATTTATTCTTACATCTCTGAAAATAAGAGTGAAAACCCTCTTCACTTCTTCTGAGCAGTAGGGAATTAAACCCCTTCTGCAATGCATGGCAAGTAGCAAAAAATCAAGACAGCAACCAGAAGGACTGTCAGACAACCCTCAAAGGCAGGTGTCTCCTGTCCTGCTTGAACCTTCATTCCAGTCAGGGAGTAACTAGGTAATACAGAACAAATTGAAACACAGATTTCATAGTTACAGCTGAAATGGTGACCTACACGTGACCTACACTTTCACTACATTCATGAAGATGTGACTACAGACATTATCACGCCTGTTGACATGCAACTGTGAAAACTGTAAATATATGGCACCATTTTAAAACCTTTAAGCTTACTGGTGCTTGCAGGGAATCACTTGACATGTTAAATTCCCTTCCTGCACAGGAGGCTGGCTGGGTGGGTAGGCAGGATGCTAAACTAGATACAAGGCCTTAACAGTTGTCCTGGTTTTGCCAACAAGCCATTGCTTGCTGCATAAATCACTTCACCTGTCAGCGCTTTGGATGCAGACTTCCTAACAGTAACCCCACATTACCATCACCTTTAACTGTTTTACCATAGCTCTTTCGAGATAGTAACATTTTGATTATAGCCATTCTTTGTTCTGCAAATAAGGTCATGTTTATTGCATGTTCCCTGCAAAAAGCTCTATTCTCAATAGTGAATCTATTACACCATTCACAACAGTGAAGAACCTCCTTAAAACAGTAACTGCTACACCATCTAATCTCATTCTTTAAAAATAATGTCACAGCATACCAAATGCTCTCCATTTGCATTTTATGCTGATATTGTCAGCTCTAAACCAGGAAGGATTCTAGAATTGGTAAGAACTTGGGACTTGAAACCTACAGGTGATTGAGTAATTTAAAACTGAAATAAAGTTGAAAGTATATTTTGTAATGGCAAGGGCTACAAAGGGAAGTGGAAAAATCATATTTGAAGTAACCAACTGAAATCTGTTTGCAGTCACAGAGGGTGTATGCAAATATGATGTATTCAACTTGCAATAGGTGAAAAGTCAAAATCAGTTTATTTCTCTCTGGCCTTGCAGAAAAAAATGCTTTATCATTTAAAATTAAATTGAGAACTCCCCCATCACCAGTCTACAGGAACTACTCCTAAGGTGTTGCATAGAATCAGACTACCATCATCTGTACACCATGGATAAAGAGCCCTGTTGCAGACCGGGAGGACCAGTTTAACATTTTATGCAATATTTGTTTTCTAGTAAGTTCTCCATGTTTTTTTCTCCACAAATGATACTTGTACAGAATCATCTGGTAACTGTACGAAAGAACTAGTAAAAGCTGCACTGTAGCAAGATTCTTCTTGCATGTTTGTGCGTGATATCTATTTCTAAGAAAGAATGAAAATTAATCACATTGGAAATGTTAGCTTTAAGCAACCAGCTTTTTTGTCTGGGTAATGACTTAATGTGTTTTCAAAATAATTTAGGTAAAAACTGATAAAAAAAAAGCAAGCAGGTAAGAATATCATGTTGACCTTGTCACTCTGAATAGACAGAAATATTGAAATAGGATAGTATATTACTTTAACCTTGTTAGTGAATAGATTCAGCTTGCCTGTTCAATAAACCATCTCACAGAACACAGTAGCCCCCATTTCGCTTTAGTTATCTGTAGTTCTGAAAGAAGTGTACACATTACACTGCAGAAATATAGATGTGAGTCCATGTAGCAATTCGGAGTGGCAAATCAAGCTGTAGTAAGACCAGGTTTATTAGGCTTGAAGCACACACCTGCAGCTGTCCCCCAGTACAAAAGAACCACTGCACTCCATAGACTAGTTTGCAGGGGTACAGGCCTGTGTGTTTAAGTACTGATCAAAGAGTGTGGTGTGCCTCTTCACACAAAAAACTAGCTCCAGTGAGACAAAACTTAAGTGGAAGATAGTGGAAACCATTACATGCTCTGTCTTGTGGGTCTCCATCTTATAAAATCCTGTCCATAAGCAAGGAGGAGATGAAAAATGCTATCATGCTATCTTCCTTCACTCTCTCATTCCTGATCTCACACTGTTGCTATAAAAAACTTCTTGTAAGTATAACAAGTAATAAGAAAAACTGGTCCAACTGCTTTCTACTAATGCCTGAGCCAAAGGTCACTTGCTGCTTTTCACTGAAAGGAAGCGTGGCCTAAGAAATCAGACTTTGTTGCTGGCCCTTCTGCCAACCAGCTGTGTGACCCTGTGTTGGGCCAGTCGTTCTGACATGCTGACACTTGGCTTAGAGTGGGCTCTGATGAGCCCCTACTCCCTTTTTGGTATAATTTGGTTACCACCCAGAAGACCTTTGACACCTGTATCTGAAGGAATATTGCCTGAGTGCTAACTGTGTCTTCCTCTCTACTGCTAGCCATGGTAAGGTAAGGTGGAAGGTTTCTTGATGTGATGTTCAAATGGCTTTTCTTATTCTGTAGCACATCCAACTTAAAGAGGTTTCACGGAGCCAGCAGAATTCGATTAGGGAGCTTTAAGGTGACAAGTGAGCCCATCATTCAGCAATGTTGATCCTGTCCACAGAGATCACATAACACCAACACCTTGATTACTAATGTCTGTAACACATGCAGTGAAGGAATGGGGAAATACATTTTATACATTAACTGGAATCTTTACAGTGTCAGGCCCGTGGGTGCATATCTGATTTCACAGGAAAAATAGCTTACTGCACAGAAGATGCATGTAGGAACCCTGTGTTTGAAACATTGTCCTTGTTTCAGCTGGGATAGAGTTAATTTTCTTTCTAGAAGCTGGTATAGTGTTATGTCTTGGATTCAGTATGAGAAGAGTGTTGATAACACACTGATGTTTTCAGTTGCTGCTAAGTGGTGTTTAGACTATGTCAAGGATTTCTCAGCTTCTCATGCCCAGCCAGCAAGAAGGCTGGAGGGGCACAAGAAGTTGGGAGGGGACACAGCCAGGGCAGCTGA
>JAVJGG010000007.1:34727665-34741836 GCA_035590195.1 Aviceda cuculoides
TTGGCATCAGTCAGCAAGTGGTGAGCAATTGCATTGTGCATCACTTGTTTTGTGTATTCCAGTCCTTTTATTATTATTGTCATTTTATTATTGTTATTATCATTTATAGTTTCTTCCTTTCTGTTCTATTAAACTGTTCTTATCTCAACCCATGAGTTTCACCTTTTTCCTTCCAGTTCTCTCCCCCATGCCACTGGCAGGGCAGGGGGGGAAGTGAGTAAGTGGCTGCGTGGTGCTTAGTTGCTGGCTGGGGTTAAACCACAACAACACTTGAAAACCCACAACTTAAAAAGAGAATGCTTTGAAAGATAAAAGCACCATGTTGAGTGTACCACTGCATTTTTCTTGTGGGGGAAGGGGGGAAATAATGGCAAAGCAACCCTTGAATTTAATGTTTGTATTTCAAGAGCACTGGTGTGTATTTAGTGTGTGACATTACAGTTATTGCATGTGTCAACTATCGTTTAACTGGTCACTTGCATATATAATTAGTACTACTCTGAGTTATTTGCAAACACTTTCTATACAGGATACTGAAGTTTTTGGCACTAACTTGTACTGACACACACCTTCAACTCTTGCATTTGAAGCTAAACCTAAAACTGGCATTATCATGACAGTTTGCATCTGTTTCTCCAGGGATTCTGGCCTGGTGGTATTCAACTCACTCGTACAAATCAACTTCATTCTTTTGACTCTTAATTGGCTGCCAAAGAAGCCTGTGCTTTTTCTCTTTCTTTTTCTTATGAACAAGACAAATCACTGTGATGGCAGATGGCATGAGCAGGCTGACCCACTGTAGACAGAAAGGGAGAGGTAATACAGGGCACACTTCCTACAGGAAAGAGGTACATGTATCACTGTAGACTTCTTCCTTGGATGAAGAACAGGGGAGCTAAACAATTTCAAGTCCCTTTTCAATTTATTCTTATTGGAGGATTTCAATTTCATAGATGAACACATATTTCCTCACTAAACACCCTGCTTTGGTTTTGCCCTTTTTGAGAAGGTTCTGCTCCTCCCAGGACATGCATATCTCGAAATGCTTCCTTCTCCCTCTGAAAAATCAAAAGGAGCTCATGCCCCTGGTTAGCAAACACCCAATAAGCTTACATGTAGTTTGTCTTCAGAGTACTTGAAAGAGTTTTTGAAAAGGAACATCTTAGATACTTGAGGTTAACGCAAATGTAAATTTCTGAAGAGGAACGCTTCAGCAGTAGATCTACCTGACAAGACATCAGAAGCTCCTTTTACTCAGATCTGTGTGAAGCATGACTACAAATGTGTTCACACAAACATATGGCTCTTCTTATCGTCTTACCTGTTTCACTTCCAATTAAAGGCTGATTTGCAAAATGCATGACTAATTCCTTTAAGCTAGAAAATTCATTAAATCCAAATTTGAATGAAGTTCCTGTATGTTCAACGTGGAAGTGTTTCACAGAATCTTTTCCCCTAAAATAAAAAAGGAAAATTTGTCAAGGCATAAATGCCAAAGGCATTTGGCATGTATGACCCTTAAATAGCAGCTTCTACTACAGGAAATCTGGCCCAGATCACAGGCTGACAATTGCTGTCCTAGCAGTAATACTACTTGCCATTACTGTCCCTCACTGATACTCAACACTTCTGAGACTCAGATTTATTAAGAAAAATCTAATTGCTGCTTTACAGATATGAGATGATGAAAGCCTAGAAAGGCCAAGTTAAATTAATTCTTGCGGCATTCAGTAAAAGGCTTATAAATGAGGCCTTCTGTCTAAGCGGGATGATATCCCTTCACCCACTAGGCTTCAGTCTTGGTAGCGTACCTGTATTACTCAGTATATGTCTTACTTTTCAGGTAACATCCAATCACATTGAAAATGTCTTCTGTTTCTCTTTCAAAAATAGGCTGCCTCCTTTTTTGCACCTAAACATGGATTTAATAACCTAACTTAAGATACCTAAGGCTTTAGAATTTGTCTGCTTTGTCTCTGTACTCAGGCAAATGGCTCCTCTATGGTGGGTACTGTCAAATATGAACCAGGGTCCTTTGTCAGGGAAGTAACAGCACTTGTTTATGAAAACTGATGGTATTTAGAGAAGTGTGCAAGGCCTCACTTCCTGGACGGGCAATTACTTTGACTTCAGAAGTCAGTGAAGCATTTACTGCAAGTAGCTCTCCTGTGAAAAAGTTACTTCTGTTTATGTTATTAGCATCCAAAATAGTCCAGAGAAAACTTTGTCTCAAGAAAAATGCGTGTAGCAAATATACTGAAAATATGGTGAAGAAAGGGATTTATAGTGTCTTTTCCATTGTTTATTGCCACTTCCACAGGAGATTTTAATTTCAAACAGGTATTTAAACAAATATTTATCTTTGAACAGTACTCGTGATACTGTAGAATGTGCCTCTACTGACATCCTGCATATTTTGGGCTACAGTCAGCTGAGACACAATGCGTGCAAGCCACATGCAGGTGCCCTGCAACAGCAAATAGCTGCTGTGGACTCCACTGCAAAGACAGAGTTTTCACCTTTTCATTTAATTTCACAAGAAATACAATGTTGCAATTAGAGCAACTTCTACTCTATTTCCTAGTTCCTTTTTAAAGTTGGCTAATTTAGCTGGGGGAAGGGATTTCAGGCAATGTGTGATCTCTCTTCTTAGAGCCGTCAATAAAAACATCAAGGAATGTCTGGGCCTTGTTTCCTTTTAAAACAAACTATAATAATGACTGAAGTTCCTTGTGAGGCAGAAGCAGAAAGTAAAGTAAAAGCTATAGAAGACATTTTAAGAGAGAAAGAAAATGATAGCTACAATTGCTAAAATTATCCTTTCTATAAAAATGTATGAGAACAAAATGGAATTACTTATTCTAAAACTAAGTTTTAATATTAGTAAAAAAATGGAAAGGAAAACTTAAGAGTTAAACATTAGAAAAATATTAAAACATTTTAAAACCAAAATCAGCATTTCAGGGGAGCTGTACCACCAAAAAACTAATGTAACAGAATAAAAGATCAAACTCCAGAGTGGGAGTTCATATGGAAATGCAGTAAGTAACTCTTGTTCCTATACGGAGAGCTGAACAAGAGATGGGAATTGACCCGAAGTAAACTTCTCTAGGTCTTCTAAGGCTAGAATTTGTTAAGGCAGCAAATTTATTTTCATTAACTAACACTTTAGCTTGTGTTTCTTATTGAAAGAACAGCTAATTGAATTGTATTTTATTACAGTAAGTTGTTTCCTGAGTGCCCTTTAAAACTAGCATCAAGATATGTTTTTTAAAAATTGTTTGAGGTAGATTACCTCAAATAATATTTAGTTACATTTTAAAGTCAAAAAATATTAATCAGCAAGACAACGATTCACTTAAAATTACTTTTTTTTTAAGGAAAGCTATTACTTATAAATGCTACTATTCTTTTTCCCAAGACTTGCACTCAATTAGTCATTGCTACTCTGAATACTCATTTTGTAACATCACCTTCAGATCCGTCAGACAACCACCCAAGCTCCTTGTATAAATGGCTGTCTATAGCTGTAATGATTTCAGCAGTATATGCATAGGCACACTTGCTCCTGGGTCTTCTGTCAGAGATGAATGAAGCAATTTGTATTTGCCTTTTATACCTCTGGGGAATAGGGTATGTACAAATTGCACTTTCCTCAGTTTCCAAGTGACTACACTTCCAAATTGTAACAGCTCCTGGTACTGAATATGCAGAAAGTCACAATTTCAAGGGCATATGCTGTGTTCCTATCTATTAGAGTTGTGAATAACTAGCATCATTACACGGATCAAAGTGACTTTAGCTAAAAAAGTTACTGCAATTCAGCTGAGCTGTGGTGACTAATTGTTCAGAGGCTCAGTTTGAGGCAGAAATGAGCTTGAATGCACTAGCTTAAAATTTCTCTGTAGAGGCTTAATATATCATACAGTTGCTAGGGGCATATAACATATTTAAGGTTGGTTACCTCCACTCAGCTGACATGCAGGGACTACCTTGTGTGTCTAATGCATATGACTTCCATGTTTCCTCTTTGAAATATTGTGGCTTCTCTGCTTCCTGGGAGAGTGAAGAGTCTTTAAATATGATTCAGTAGTGAAGTACCTGGGCCAGGCTACCTGTGCCCTGTATTGGCTGTCCCCTGAACTGATGTAAAATTGCTGTCATTCTGATGACTTCAAGGGCCTGACGTCTGTCACTTGTGAAATACTGCTCAAATCAGTTACGCATTACTGGCTAAGACTGAGTCTTAGCGCAGAATTGAGGAGTAAAACTATCCAGTTAAACACTAGATTGTCCCTCAAAGATGATAGTTCCTATACAGTGATCCAGAAATTGGTGAGGTTAGTGCCTATTAACTGGTATATTTACTCCTATCCTCATCAGAAAACTTTTCTACTCCCACCAGCTGTTTCTTAAACTCTTGTAACTGCCCTACAGATTTTTATCATGCATACTGAAAGTCTACAGCCAGTCCATGGAATGATGTTTTTTACCAATAAGATTAATTCGTAGTTTGGAAAAATGACAGCCATTTTCAAATCCAATCCAAATATTTTTTTTTCTTCTAACAAAATATCATTCAGCAGGATTACACCATTAGCAATATACATTAAAATAGTTTGAGCCCTAGGAAAAAAATCTGCAGGTCATCTCAATGAATGAGACACATAAACAAACATGGGAGTAAGTGATGATTTTAAAACTGCTAGCTGTGTGGCATTAGATAAATTCACTTCTGTCAATACTCTACCTTACAGAGAGGGAGTACAAATCTTCCCTTTCATTACTCTTCCTCAAGAGATAACTTCCATCCTGCCCGTTGGAAAGCAGCAGTGCTTCTGCTGCATGTCGGGTAAGATTATCATGATACCACCTGGGAAAACACAAGGGGTTAAAGCATCATTCATGCAGCTTTTAACTGACACCTGCTGCATTATGGAGCCCAGTTAGAGAAAGAGGAAGGCAACCAACACTGCTACAATTTTGAGTTACCATCCTTCTCACAGGCATGCACAGGTTACACAGAACTGTGCCCCTTTCAGCAGCCTCCTTTTGACACGCTCAGAAAACTATTTTTTGTTAACTACAAAGTTGTGTACAAACAGCTGACAGTTTGCTGAATCTAAAAAACCCTGCAAATTCTACTGGCATGAGCAACAAATTACCCAGATCTATGCTGGTAAGGGGAAAGCAATTTGGGGGGGTATGCGGGATCCCTTGTCTATTTTCAGAATCTGTACTTCCTGATGCTTTGGCACACTTCCTCTTTTGGGGCAAACAGGCCCCAAACTCCTCCCAGACTCTGTATTTCCCGCAACTCAGTTCACCTGTACTGCTAAGATCTGCAATTAAACACATCTGCCTAAGCTTAAAATTTTCATTTGAAGCATAACCTTTTTGGAAGAAGGAACAGAGGAAGGGACCAAAATTAACTGACAGAATTTGAAGTGAAAATTTAGGAAATCTCACCATTGTTGCTGCTTGGCTGTATGTGGTCTAAGCATGCAGGAAAACATCTAAATGCCTGCTTCATTTAACTTCAGTTAAAATTAACTTCATTAATTTTTTTTAAATGAAGAATTCCACAAGGAATCCACATAAACAAAACCTGCAAGGAAGATCATGGAATGTTGTTTACGGCTTCGTTTCCATCCAAAATTATTCACAATAGAAATACCTGATCTTTCAATAGAAAAGGATCTCATTAGAAATGATCCGGAGACTGAACACAAAAAAGAGCCGCAGCTAAAAAAAGGCTGGAGTGCCAATCCTGTAAAAGATGCTGTGTACAGATATTAAGGATAGTTATATATACACACCAGAACCTCTGGTGCAGAAGGAGGTGGGGATACTGTACCTAGCTCTACAAGGAGCATGCTTTTCCCCTTTTCTGTATGCGGAGTGGTGCCAAGTCTACTTCTCCTTCCTTTAAACTGTGTGTGCCTATATTGGGGTCAAAGTCTATTACTGTTTCAGCCAGAGAAAGACAGTTTGACTGAAAGCAGAAGTGTGATCACAGCACGTTCCAGCATTTGTATCATGGCAGTCTTCAAACTGAAACGAGGTGTAATTGTATACTTGTTCTCCTTATCCGTCTGTTGCAAGTTGCCACTAAACTTGGCATCTCACACAAAGTTTTAACTCTGAATTTAGACGGCTGCCTATTTGAAAGGCCAGCTGGCTGATAAATTACTTTATAAGAGACTCCAGACTGTTAACCCTGTGGAAGACAAGATCCATTTGAAACTCAATACAGGCAGGGTATTGCTGCTTTGGCTCTAGAACATGCTCTGTGGACTATCTACACAGTAGAATAAAATAATGAATATTTAAAGATCAAAGTGCCATCCTCTGAAACACCTGTTAGCCAAAATCTGCTTTGGGATTAACTGCCCAAGTAAGTAACAGTCAAAGGTCAGATCTGTCCTTGCGTGATGAGGATCGTATCAGCATGCACACTTGGCTGGACCTACAGCTGAGAAGCCAACACTGTGTTTTGGGTGGAATTTCATAACACTATTTCTCTCACTTCTGTGCAAAAGAAACATACACTGAGAAAATCTGTCTTCCGTGAAAAAGAAACATACGTTGAGAAAATCTGTAAATGTCCATTTTCATAAGGAGGCATATTCAGTTTGTGGTTGCTCATAAGTGCACTCTTACCTTATTTCCAAAAAGCCTTTACTAAGAATTTAAAATAGAAGTCACTTAAGTTTAAAAAATGTTTTAAATCTACTCTCTCTTTACACATAGAAGGCCAGTGACTAATGAAATTCTACCACTATGCCAAAAAAAAAACCCCCAAAAAACCCAAACAAAAAAACCCCAACAACAAAACCCCACCCACTTAATTGGGAAAATAAAGTTGGTTTAAAGTGCAATTTTAAATCTTTGCTGACAAGGCTGCACCACTCTTCTTGCCTAAATATGCTGACTCAGACAAAAATTCCTCAAATATTACCGTGTTCCTCTTGCTCAGCTTAAAAAGTAGAAGTGGATGTGAGACAATAATACAGATCTTAGTGCCAAAATGACTGTGTTATACATAGCTATGTCTTTTTTCCTCTTGACTGCCACAGATGGTTCAATCAGTAACAACTGTCAGGTTGGTTACTTCAACATTCCACTGTGAAAATGGTCACTCAAAATTTGTTCCAATTGCATGAACACAGGTAAAATTTAAAAATACTGTGGAAAATCCAGCCATGGCACACAGATCACCAGGAAGGTAAATACACTCCTGTGCAAATAGTCTGCTCTCCCAGTTAAGCCTGCCTGATGACACAAATACAGGTAAACAGGACTAAAAAGAAACCCAAACAGCCCTGTGGTTAGACACTACTGGATACACTTCAGTTGAATTTAAGTATTTGTCAGGGGGCAATCCTTCTATTTATCTTGTTTAGAAAAAATCTTTTAGGCAGTTCTATGAAATTTGTGGGTAAATCAAGGTGGGAGACATGGCTCATTCAGCAAGACACTAAAGGGCAGTCGCCTTTAGCTTAAGTTTTGGTTGTCTTCCAACTGATACCTGGGGGAGGAAACTGTTGATAGAAAACATAATACTGTATCTACTTTCCTGCTGCCTTAAAATAAGAAATTAAGGAAATCAAAAGGCTTTACAAACACCCATCTGTTTGAAGCCCCTAGCAAGTCCTTCAAAATGCTGAATTGTCTTGTCTTAACTCTTTCGAACCATGGTGCATATCTTGCATATTGGGCTGTTTCTGAAGGTCCTTCCAAGTCATCTTTATTTGACCCAACTTACAGAGCCTTGTATTCACTACAAAAAAATCCATAAATATGCCCTGTACTTCAACACTTGTCAGACTGAAAATCACCAGTAGTGTAGAAATTGCCCAGGGTGCCTGATTCAGATTGCTCTGAAGAAACACAAGTAGACAGCTAGAGGAAAGTCCTTTCCTGCTTCAGAGCCACTTCCGCTGGGTGCCCTTGGCCTTGCACACTCTCCTGTCTCACAATGCATGCATACATACTTCTGGGAGGTTTTTCTTTTCTAATTATTTCATTTCTCCCATAAAAAATCCTGCATGCTCCCCTTTTTTGGGTTCCTTATTGCTGATTTGACTAGCAATCTCAGTTTCAGAGTTTATAATTGCTGTCATTTATCCATCCTTGTTACTTTAACTTTGTCCTAAATTACATGAAATCTCTTTATCCCACACTTGTAAGCATGTTTGCGTTGTCAGCTTGTGTTGTTGAAGGACCATGCTATTCGTTCTGTTCTTTGGAGTGGAAGAGTCTGCTGGGCCCATGAAAATGTGTCTTAAGATGGGCATGCAGCCCTAGTGAGATTACCTTTGTTTTGTCTCTTTTTGGAAAATAAAGCATTTTCAGACATCAGCCTACTCTTTAGATGAGATTGCATTGGTGACAGCATAGGAGCGGCTTTACTGACATTGCTGTTAAGAGAAGGAGGAGAAAGAAATGAGACACACAGTGCCCCAGAGAACCAAAACTCATCAGAGCACACAGCCTTGCCCTAAGGATCTGCCCACCCAGTCACCAGTGGGGTTCTCCCATGGGGTAAGCTGGTGACTGTCACAGTACAAGCCATGCCTACGTCGTCTGGCCACACCACTGTAGCTATGCTAATCATCACAACTCTAGAACAGGACATACTCACATTAAAATCTCTTCTTTCATTAAGATCTCCATGTGATTAATGAACTGACTAGACCTCCTTATGCAGTGGTGATGATCAGGAACATATTACACCAATGTTTAGGGTGGGCAACTCCCTCTTCAGGTAAGAACATCATCCTCAAAACGTTTATTTGTTCTCTTCTTTAACAAGCCAAGACGTTTCAAAGAAAAATGTTAATGAAACTTCATTTCTATGTCTCCTGCAGATCAGACAGCCCTTAGGTATGGCATCTGTCATTTCCAATAATGCCGTTGACAAAGAAACCATATGGGTATTTTGCAAAACATTTCTACCTGTGTAAATAGGGGCTGGTGAATAAACCTGTAGCTGGCATCAGGTGGATTAACTTTTTAACAATACTGGAATACACAAAGAACACAAACATCCATGGTTAACCCAAAGATGAATGTTGAGTGACTTGGATAATTCTCTTCTCAGACATTTCTACATGCAAACTGTGTAATATCCAGTAGAAACACTCACTTTTCTGCCTCATAAAAATGGAAGATAGCTAGCGCCAGAAGAGAGCACAGCTAGTTCTGCCATTTGTTTTTAGTGTCTGGAGTGATAACTCTGAGGTATGGCCAGCTATCAGATAAATGCAGTAGGCAGAGGTCACACTTATTTTTTGTGTCTTTATAAGGTTATGTTCTTAGATAGTTATAGCCTGGATAGAATTGAAACTGTATGCATGTCTGGCTTGCTTTTGTAAAGAGTCAGGCAATTTGAAGTTCCTTCTCTGAAGCAACGAGGAGATTCTCAGTATTTAGCTGGGTGATCTCTCTGCTCCCTTCCCAGAAGCTCCCTGCCTACTGCAGAAGGTGCAATACTGCTTGTGCTCCTCGGTGCATGACTGTCCCCGTGGAAAGCACCTCAGCTGCCAGAGCTGCAGCAGCCCAGCAGAAACGCAGCAAATCTAATTCATCTCTCGTCCACCTCTGAAAGGGAACAGAGATCCACATTAGGGAGAGATGGTCCAGATGTGCTCTCAGTAGGACTTCAATATTACTCAGAGCAGTTATTTACCCTGAGGTTGGGGTTTTTTGTGGTGGTAGATGTTGGCAGGTTTTGCACCTTTTTTTCATATTAAAAAAAAATATATTTTACCACAATGAGCTGAATTTTCTTACACTTTGAAACTATAGACTAGCCTCAAAGATGTATTCCCATTCTTAAAGTAGTAGTACGCTGTACTGCTTGATGGAGTGAGTGGGAAAGCACTGACTTATCTCCTTTGGCTGGACGCAATGCTCTTCACGTGCCTATACTCAAAAAATGACTCTACAAAATAGCCCCACTAGTTCTTTATTCTCTGCATGCTGGATTTCAGATCAGATCTGTCGAGGTTTGTTGTGGGGTTTTTTTGGCACACAAGTTGACAGAGCTCTAGAGAACCTACAAAAGGGTGAGAATGCTAAGATAGAAGTTACAGGTGGTCTACAACCAAAATTGGTATTCATTAGATGTCTTTCCAATGTGTCACACTGAAACAATCACATGCCTATGTAAAGCACTTTTTTGGAATACAAGGCTGTCATTTCATAGAAAAAATAATTTAAAAATAGAAATATGACACAGTAACATCAGTGTATCCAGCCTTAAACTTCGTGTCTTCTAACTGCAGGCTTTCACTAGTTCAGCTTCTGCTTTTCACTTCCATTTTCTCACCCCCTTCTCTCAGCTGGCTTTGTTCTGATTTTTACCAATTTCTTTTGCCCAGTTTCTAGCTGTTTTAATTTTGCCCTTGTTTACATTAGAAATACAGATGAAGTCAAAAGATTCTTATGACCGTTTGCCCTGTCCCAGTCATGAGAGTTCCTCAATTCTCCAATTTTATCATCATCTGATCTAGGCCTGTGATCTAGTTTCTCTTCTCTTACTAAAACTAAGCATGCAGCATATCGTTCGGTCTTACCAAATACCATCTGTGATGGTATTGTCAAACCTGGAGCTGGAGGAACATAAAAGTTGTGCTGCAAGGGATGACAAAGAGCACTTGGACTGCAAAAGGAAAAAGGTTACAAAAACTTGTTTCCTCTTGTCCCGTTCCTTTTGCCTCCAAAAGACAATGTCACCAAAGCTATGCTCTGTTGGGACGGAAGCTGTGTTACCAGACCAGCCTGTAATTACTCAGATGACAAGATATTCCACATTCTCATCTCTTGCGCAAATAACATGAACTGCAGCGGGGAATTCCCCAAACTCGCATTATACATGATCAGCTACAGGAGTTTTACACTGCAGTGTGCAGGCTGTGCTTTTAGCAATAACAGCATAAATGCAATTGGAAAAAGGGTTGACTCCAGAAATAGCCAAAGAGACCTTCAAAGAAGAATCACAATGTCAATTTCCTTCCCCTTTAAGCCAACATGCTTATGCCTCTTTTGACAAACTTCAGTGCTCCCTTTTAAATATTTTGGTAGATTTAGGGAAGAAGTTAATGAATGAGGTAACATGTTTTTAACAACATGTTCTGATTTTGATCTACCTTTTCATTAGGCATTAGTTCCACCTACAAAACATTGAGAATGAAGCTGACAGTGATCTGAACTTTCACTTTGAACTCTTGATTGTTTGACCACCCGAACTCTCCAAATAAATATAAGCCACCTCAGACTGAATGAAGTAGTTTAAAAAAAAAAAAGGCCAAACCCATCACTCTTGCTTTCTTTTGTTGTGATGTAAAAGGTCAAAAAGTTCATCTTTACAAATACTGAGCCTCTGGAGAAAAAAAATCCAATCTGATAAACAGCTGTAGATATGTCTAGATCTTTCAGAGACTGTGATTGTCCCTGATGATAATAGGGATTCTTAATCTTATTTCTTGATCTTTTTTTTTTTTTTTGTGACAGGTGGGATACCTCTAGAGCAGGGGTAAAATAAAGATGGGGGTTGTATATATTGATTTTTTTTTCCCCCCTCTTCTCCTTCACTCCTGCCTTGCTCTCACCAGCTCTGATATTCTCAGTGTAAATACAGGAGCATTAATCTAGAACAGCCCAGCAAATACCAGGTCCTCCAAACCTAGCAGAGAGTTAGGTTTTATGCTGTATACCCATCTACATTGCTGTCAACTCTGATGACCAGTTGAGCCAGTAAACTGTGAGGATATCCTGGTACCTAACCTCCTTTCTCTTAAAAGTAAAGAAAAAATGCTTCCCATTACACACTTCTTCAAACCTTTAACAACTTTGATTTTTTCACAGTAAAGCAGAAGCTCTAAAATAACCTGCTTCAAATTCCCCTCCCCCAAAGGTACATGAATGTCAAACGAGCTGCTTCTCATTTGAATGACCCTTGTCTCTATTGGTCTTTATTGTAGCAATGACATATACTCCTCACCAGAATCAGGTCTCAGTTGTGCTAGATACGATGTCGGGTCTAAGGGGAACTCGGCACTGTGATAGCACCAGGGACTAAGTTTAGGATAAAAAAACATTGCAGTGGCTGAGAATTTAATGTTATGATCTGGAGAGTGACACACGCTCTTCTCAGAGATGAAAAAGTATCTACATTAAGATATCTTTTAGACTATGCTACCAGAACGTTTGGTGTGTGAGGACTTCTTTTTCTTCAGAAAAAAAGCAAAAAGAAGGTGGCTTTAGTACTAGCTGGAAAAAGGGCTTTATTTAATGATTTGATGGGAATCTTTGCTTGGCATTGCTTATACACCTTTAGTGCATTTAACTCAACTCACTGCCCTGAAGGAGATGCTTTAGTATTTTGTGGTAGGGTGAAAAGTTTAGGATTTCCGTTGAAGTGGAAATAGAATAAAGAAGCTACAGCTTTAAAAATGCATATTTGTGGCCTCATTTGTAGTCTTTCCTTCTCACCGGTACCACATCAAGCTGCAGTCTTTCAAGATCATCTATGAGGACTAACTCCTTGCCAACCAGTGAGGCTGTTTATAAGCACAGGTTACTGGCATAAACCAACTCAGGCCATATAGTCTAAATGATTAAAAGTCTGGCAATTGGGAATCATGCTTCCCACAGCAGCTGCAACTCTTTTTTTTTTGTTTTCTCTTTGGGGGGGGGGGCGCGCCCCCCAATAGGTTTTTAGGATGAGCATAATCTTACAGATGTAAAGGAAAAGTATATAATGGCCACTGTGGGTACCATTACAAAGTGACTTTACTTCATATTTGTTAGATGCTTCAGTAACAGACACTTAATTAACATGGGAAAATATCAGCAGTGTGGAGATACGAATTCCAAGTCTCTTTGCTACCCTCCAATTTCTTCACTAAATGAATTAATTGAAAAAAAAAACCCATGATTTGGTCCTTATCCATAAGTACCCAGAAAGCAAAAAACCTACTTTTTTCATCTATTATTTCTGAATGCAGAAGTGACATCAGATCCTTTTTGCTTTTTGAGTATTTTCACTGGCTTTTCTTCTGCTTCGTCTCGCCTTCGCTTTGCTGCCACATACCTTTCCCACCCTGGCTTCCCTGTGCCCACCTGCGCTGCTCCTCCAGCCCGCGTTTCTTCTGACCCATGGCAATGCTGCCTGCAGAAAAAGTAACCCAAGCCTTCCTCTCGCAAAACTAACTGACAGACAAAATGGGCAAGTCACATTGGACAGGGAGCGAAGTCTGTTGCAACCTTTTGGCTTTCCTTTTTGCTCCTTGGGTCTGCTTCGCTTTTGAGTGAGGGTGACGTCCTCGTAACGGCTGCAAACTGTCCGCTGCTCTCGCTCCCGAAGCCCGAGGCGCCCTGGGGAAGCCGGCTGCCTCCCAGGGCCCAGCAAGGAGCGGCCGGCATGGCGGCTGGGATGGCAGCCCTCTGGGCCAGGGCCCAGGCCAAGCTACGAGGAGATGGCCGAAGGGATGGCGCAGCTCTGCAGCCAGGGAGGACAGGCAGCTCTGAGGACAAGCTCTGGGCTTGGTGCTCCCCTGAGGCACCGGTAAGCGACACGGCGCAACCCAGACTCTTCCCGATGGAGGAGGTTTCAACACTGCAGAGCTTCTCTGCGGGAAGTTGTAGCCGCCTGCCTGCCTCTAGCTCCCCCCTATACTTGAAAGGCTTGCCTGCGCTCTATTTTTTCTAACTATTATTTGTTTCTCCCACTCGCCTGCGGCACACCAGCATCCTCTGTACAGGGGAGCCTGCTGGCCTCTCAAACCCGCCACAGGGACGAGGCGCTGGACTTCTCTGAGGGGCTACACGCCACGCACGGAGCCCTTCGGCGGGCTCGTTAAAACAAACGCCTCTTTACCTTACTGCTCACTTCATCACCACATGCAGCAGCAAGAACCAGCAGCTCCCACCCTGCCAGCTCCCGTCGGGTGGCCCGGCACCACTCGAGGGCCGCCATTTCCCGCGGGGACCCCCGCGCCCCTCAGCCGGCGCCGCTTACCCGAGCGCCTCCAGCTCCTCGTCCAGCGGCGCGGCGGGACGCGGCTCCCGGCGCTGGGTCATCGTCCCGCCGGGGGACGACGGCTGCCCGCGGCCGCCTCCGCGGGCCGCTGAGGAAGTGCGCGGGCGGGGCGGCACCTCCC
>JAVJGG010000007.1:34744976-34780330 GCA_035590195.1 Aviceda cuculoides
TCTCAACCCACGAGTTTTACTTCTTTTCCTGATTTCCTCCCCCATCCCACTGGGGGGGGGGAGTGAGTGAGCAGCTGCGTGGTGCTTAGTTGCTGGCTGGGGTTAAACCACGACACCTCACCTTTTAATAATCTGAATAGATTATAGATAGCTGTGAACCACCCAAACAAACTCTAAAGGGTGTGGTTTCATCCAAATGGAACTGAAAGGAATGGAGATATCACAAAGCCATCATTAACACTATTGGGATGAGGGCCAGGTTGTGACAGAGCTGTAACTCATTGTGGGTTTGGAGCTGCTGGATGGGGTTTGTCACTGCACTGAGCAGGAGCAGGTGTGAAGTGACTGCGGGCGCGCTGCAACGGAGAGCCCTCGGCAGCTCCTACAGCTTCAGTCTGTGGTCAGCAGGAGAGGTCAGTCTCCCCTAGAGCAGAGTGGTCGCCGGCAGAGCGCAGGTTTCCTATACGACATGGAGCTGCCAATTAATTTATTCCTTTTAAGGTAATTGCATCTGACAATTTTGCAGGGACCAAGACATCTAATCCCTATTACACTCAGGTATGATCCCATGGGATACTGTGAAACCCACTAAAGCAACTATAGAAATATTTCCACTGTGTTCACAGATGGTATACATGCTAATATCATCTTCTGCAATTAACCTGATTCTTCCCTTCTGAATGTATTACAGATTGTCTTGGAGTGTTTGTTGAAAACAATTTTATTTGTTAGAAAAACACTTGACATACTGGATATCAACATAGGGGTAAGTTTTCTTTGCATATTTTGAGGTGCCTGAGGCATGTTTATTTAATGTGTTCCCAATTTCCATGGTCAACGCATCTTCAAAACATGCCAGCTAACCCTACGTTGTCTGTGATCTA
Source organism: Aviceda cuculoides (assembly GCA_035590195.1). NCBI lineage: Eukaryota > Metazoa > Chordata > Aves > Accipitriformes > Accipitridae > Aviceda > Aviceda cuculoides. The sequence goes on from JAVJGG010000007.1 coordinate 34,745,861, forward strand.
TTCAGATAGGAAACACAGAACAGAGGTGAGAAAAGGGATGTGAAACTACCCAGGTTCTTAGGGAAAAGCCAAAAGGAAAGGCTGTTCCTCCCCCATTTTCTCCTACAGTTTGGGCTGGCCAGTGCCTCTGCCTCTGAAGATCACAGTAGTTGTGTCGCTGTGAAGGCTCATTCCACAGACTTGGATTAGGACCACAAGATCACCTAGGTATGACAAGAGATGCAACAGCTATGTGCTCCCAAGCCTTTGTAGAGTTTCCTGCCAAGTAGGATGGGCACAGCCATGTCGTGTGCGAATATGATTGCGTATGGTATCCCAGAGATATTTATTTAATAATTCAGCTTTTTAAGTCTCTTAACTCTGCCCTTTTTAAAAAAAACCTAGCATTCCCCATACTCTTAAAGATGTGACTTTTGAGACCAAAAGTAGTTAGCATTTCTAATCATGTAACACTTTCTCCTCTTGTTTGTTCAGCTCCAGGAAATTCAGCTACCCCTTTAGGGGTAAGGGAGGATTTTTTTCCAATTTGTGAACTTAAACAGGGACATGGAAATCAGTACAGGAAGTTTTGACACTTGTTAATTTTTTCTAGTCCTTGCTTGCTCTATAGATAACCAAGAGCTGGAGCACATACATTTTGAGATGACAGTGGGAGATTAAGAGACAGTTAGAACAGCTGTGTTATTGCATGTGGTTCAGTTTTCACAGATTTAATAATGTGGATAATGACGTGAAGATTACACATTCCCAATTTTAAGTTCTGTAAGAGGAACTTTCCCTATCCACTGTTTAATGCACACGTGTGCTTGAAGCCTTCAACATGCTTTTCAGGTCTCCTCAGACACAACCCAAGTCTCTTTAAAACTTCCCACCTTAGAGCAGTGTTGTTCTCTCTGAATATATGGGGGGTGTTGCAAATGTTTCTTCCATTCGACCAAACCCCAAGATAATCTCAAGAAATAAACCCAAACATCTAGGAATTATCTTTAAATGAGAAAATGTGAGTTTCAGTGGCTGTTAGTAGCTGTACACGTGGGGAGGTGAAGGAGAGCAAGTCTTGTTGCCAAAGGCCAGGGTGAGAGGCGTAGATGGAGTCGGGCAGCTCTTCCTGTGGGCCATGAGGTGCCTTGAGCCAAGTGACCTGCTGGTGGTCAAGTCTCTGTCCAAGAGGCATCATGCCTGGCTGGCAAGTCTGTGCACTGTGACTACCCGGTAATTAAAGATGCAGAGAGGAGGAGGCTCTCCAGACTCCCTCAAATCTGGGTCTGTGCTGTAGTGATCTGGGGTAGGGAGCAGCATCAGGGTTGGGGACTTGAACCTCCTCACACCTGGAGTCCCAGCAGGGATTCCTGCTCTTCTCCCACTTGCTTGTGAAGCCAAACGATAGCTCCGTCCTGCAGCAGCACCCAGGGTCCCAGCTCCACATCTGTAATGAGTTACAGCTCCCACCTGACCACAGACTCTGGCTCAGATCACACTTGGGATTACAGTACCTGTCTGACATGCTTAGAGACTGCTAGTGCATCCAGAGCATAACTGAACACAGACACCGGTGTCCAACAATATGCAACAAAATGAATGGAGATAAAGCATATGCTTTTAGGCTTAGGTAAAAGTGTCTTAAAATACAGAATAAAACTGTTTAAACTAGAAAGGAGGTTAGGAAAAAAAGATGAGAATAGTTTTACTTGCTGTTTTGTGAAACTCGTGATCTTATTACAGCTCTTTTACATAAGTTTTCTTTTCTTTTCTTTTCTTTTCTTTTCTTTTCTTTTCTTTTCTTTTCTTTTCTTTTCTTTTCCTTTCTTTTATTTTCTTTTCCTTTCTTTTCCTTTCTTTTATTTTCTTTTATTTTCTTTTTCATTTTGAAATTTGCCACTTTGGGTTTTTGCAGCTTCAAAGTCTGGGTTCAAATAACATATGAAATGTATCCGTGCACTATCAAAACTGATAGCCCTGTCACTTTATGCAACTATTTATGGGTACAGGGACAAACTTAATGAGTAACATTGAGAGCTGAGTAGAAAGGAGCTAGGGAGAAAAATTATTTTACCCAAATAAAATTATGTTATGTCAGTAGCTCTGAAAACATTTGAATGTTGCATCATTTTGCATTTTATGGCACCGCTGCTGCATAAGCAGGATACTGAGAATCTGGTTCAAAAAGGGAATGTAAGTTACTTTCTGAGGACAATGATTGCAATTGTAGTGCCTTTTCTGCTCTGGGGAAACGTGGGCTAATACACTGCTCACATCTGTGTAATAGAAACCCAGAAGGCATCTTGCTGGAATTATGAATGCCAGGCATTTTCCAGAGCCTTGTCTAAAGCTCAGTTCATTGCCAGTTGCTAATTTAAAGATACATATGCTCGTGGCAGGACAATTTTTTCTAAAACAGATAAGAACCTAACCTTAGAAAGGGTGCAGGTGCCTTATAATTAATATTTCATGGACCCTTACTGGTTTAAGTGATGTTCAATGCGCTGTGAATACCCAGTATTGATGGCTGCTTCTCTTACCAGCACACGGCATGAATGACCATTTGCAAGCCTGCAGCGGTTTCATCTTCCGTTCCCTGTTGAGGCATTTCAGTGACTTTAAAAACCAATACTTTGTCACATTAACACCCAAGACCAGCCACCTATCGGGGTCCAGGTTATAAATAGAGATCCTCTCCAGCAGCCTGGTCTTACCTGAGACGTCCCTCTGCGAGTGCTGCCAGGAGTGATCCTTGCATGCCCACTGCCAGGCGGCTGCAGCGGATCTCTCCTGCAGCGGGAGGAGAGGCTGCGTACATTACTGTGCACAGCACGCTGTCCCAGCTCAACAAGGCAAGAGCACGTGCTCTGTTGGTTTTGCTGAGTGGAAAGTCGTGCTCGAGTCATCTTTGGAGGACTGTGTGAAAGGAGGATGGGGCAGGGGAGGCAGGCAACCATGCCGCGTTCTCCTGCAGAGCCTTTGAAGTGCACCAGCCTTGTTCTGCTAGAACTGTCACTTTTCTGCGTTTAAACTGCAGATATTGCCTTTTTTCTTTTTTTTTTTTTTTTTTGCAAGGTGAGTGCATTCGGCCAAGTAGAACAGTAGGTGGTATTAAAAAATGCCGCATGACCGCGCCGCTTCCCCATAGCTATTTATTGTACCATAGACTACAACAGCTGCACTGGGCTTCCACGTGACATACATGTCTGGTCTGCGCCAACATATCATTCAGCCCGTCAAGTCCTCTTATTTATACTGCGACTTTCATAGCAGCTATCTCACCCCGCTTCATATGTTATAATTAGACCTTGAAAACCAGTTCAGATAAACATAACTCAAATGTTAAAGATCTCCAAACTGATTGACATAAACAAGTAAGGTAGCAAGGGGCTGGGGAGTTTGGTTTTGATGTGTCCTTGCCAGCACGACTTTGGCACAGTGGACCAGCTCTGTTTTGAACAATATACAGCTCTCAAGTAGTGGTTTCACTTTGCAGCAAAAAAATGTTTTCCCCCTTGAATAAACTGAAGACAATTAGCTGTGCAAGGAAGGAATATCATGTGGTGTATTTGCAGAGTAGTGGTCGTCGTCTTTGGTTACGTTACCTTACAGCATAGCAGGCTTTGCTCATGTTTAGCTGTTGCAAAGTTGGTATAGCTCAGGCCTTGTCAACACTGTGGATGTGCTCCAAGTATAGCCACTGATCTAATTTCATTGCAGATAGGCAAAACTAATTAAAAGACAGTTGTACCCTGCAATATAGATGACTGAAATATAAGCTGTAATTGAACAAAGAGAGAATTTGTGTATGACCTGAGAATAAACCAGTGAGGTTTTTTCTGGTTGAAGAGGAAGAATTGAGGAAATTGAGATTTGAGACACAGACCTGATGCTGTAAAGAAACTGGAGGAGACTTTTAAAAGCTTGAGGGTTATATTGTTATTATGGCCTGATTTGGTTTCAGGAAGTTAAGAATCTCCTCTTTGAACTCAGAAATTCAATTTGCACATGTATTCAGTAAATGAGTCTGCTTTCTTTCCCAGTCCTGACAGACTCTAAGATGTAATACCTGGAATCAGAATTTGGGACCTCTTGTTGGCCACCTTTATTTCTTGGCATTTCACTAATTTTTCCATTTAGTGCATGACATGGGTTGGAGGGGGAGTGGGTTATGTGTGGGCTCCCAGGAAATCCTAAGTTTGAGACAAGAGGTTCATGAGATGCTAGCTCTCAACATCATTAATTTTATGAACGTTAAAATTTAATGAACTTCCTCCTTGCTTTGAAAGCATTTGGCAGTCCAGGAGTCTGTTTGCCAGAGGTGGAATTAAATCAAAGACCTATGGTCTGTAATTTATTGAGAAGTGTAATCATGTATAAAGGCAAAAAAACCCCCACTTATATCCAGGAAATTTTAGTTATTATAGGCAAGAAATGTAGTTTAAATAACCCAGATCTTTGCAGCCTTAAAAAACCACAGATGGTCACTTTAGCCAGTGCTGGCGAAACTAAATATGCTATACCCACAGAAAGCATTACTAACTGGTATAAAAATTATATATTGCACATATATAAGTTACTGCAAAAAGCATAAGAGCTTCATATACTAAGCAGAAGACTTCCCTGCCATATTTCTGTAGGGACCATAGGATCCTGCCTATGGGAATCATCCTTAGAGTCCTGAGAGCCAGATACAAGTCACACTGTAATATAAGCAGCAAACATACACAGAAGTGAAGAGGCTCACTCCAGAGCTGCAGGAGCTCGTAGCATTTTGCCACATAAATGGTGCTCTTTTACTTGATAGACCCAGAAATGTGCCATCCGAGGGTTTCACAGGGTGTGCCAGTGCCAGACGGAGATCTGTGAGGTTTCATGCTTGTGGCATGGTTCAAAACTGTGCACAAAATCACACCAAATATTGGAGATAACATAGTCAGAAGCCCAGATGAGCTGCACAGTTTGGTAAGGCCAAGCAACCTGTACCACAGCTGAGAGCAGAACCCAGGTGCTTTTACAAGAAAATCCCTTTCTGCATTGTTAATGAAAGTTTGCAAATCACTGTCTTCTGGGAAGGAAATTGTATGGTAATGAAAAGTATTAATGAGGTTGAAACTATTTTTAAAGTCCTAAAATCAAGCTCAGTTGTTCAGGAAATGCTGCTGAAATTCATAGTTGCTTCAGTGCAGGTTTAATAGCAGCCCTGAGGCTGACAGAAATAAATTGAAGCTCTGTAAATGAAAAATCCATTAAACAAAACCACTCTGAATAAAAAAAGCAGAAATGATGTAGAGATCTTAGAATAGAGCAAAATGTTTATCTGCTTCAGGTAGTAAGAATTATTCTGGCTTCCGTATTGGTTGCAAGTTGTGTCAGAGTGTTTCTGGCAAAACTGCAGACAAAGAATTTATAGCAATTCAATCTGGATGTAACAAAAAGTATAACCCTGAGAAGCTGGACAGCATTTAATCTGTGGCATATTTTGCAAGTGATAAAAATCCGTTTTAATAACTGATGCGTGTTCCTAATCACATTTGTCAAAGGAGAACTGCACATCCAGCATACCTTGGAGATGTCTCACCAGTGCACAAATAGGGATCACACTCAGCATCTCCAGAAAAAAACCTGTGGAGTCAGATATGGGGGTGGAGGTGGGGGCAGGTTAGTTGATGCCAAGAAGGAAAATGTCACTTTGATTCTTTGTCTGCTATCATGGTTACAAGAAATAACCTAGGCAGCAACAGACCCTGTTAGCACTTTGAAAAACAAACTTTTGTTTCTTTGGGTTTCAAGGTGAAAACTGTTTTTGTGGGTTATAAGCGATAGGTTCTGCTCACATTTTTGTGCTGCTTCACACTGTTGGGAGCTGGCTCGACTGGCTGCTCTGTGCTACCAGCACATAGCAAAATACTAAAAGCTTCTTTTAGGATCTGAAGTACAGGGCATGTAAACTATCCTCCTTGCAAATTAAACAGCCTGATGCCAGAAAACACCTTATTTCTCTGTCCTGCTCTTAAACTCCATTTTTCTTTAACATTAGAAATGTATAGAAATACAATACTTTGAAGCAGAGCTGTCTCAGGGATGTCCAAGCACAAACACATAAGCCGCTGGTGAGTAACAGCAGCAGGGGAGGAAAGAGGAAATCTTATCCAGCAGGAGGTGGCACATTCCTGTTACAGTGGGTACTGTCAGGTCCTTCAGACCAAAACAGAGCAGATCCTTTTCTACACAAGGAAAACTGCAAGGAAAACAAAGGCTGCATCAGATCTTTCACGATCAAAACCCATGGCTTCAGGGAGCCCTTGTATTGCCAGGCTGATAAACAGATTTTTCTCATTACAGTTTTTTTCTTGCAAAGAAGTAGCATCCACAGCAAAGTTGCCATGAAAATTGCCCTTGAAGCCTGCTGCAAAAATGGGGAGATGATGACTAGGACTGAGATATTTTGAAAAGATATCCTGTACTTGCAGAATATTACTGAGCATGCATTGTGATCAAACCAAGGCAAAGCAAGCTGGTGCTGCGACATCTTACTCAGAGAAGTGGGTTATGAAGGTATCTGTCAGAGCTCTTCCCAAAATCTCTCCCGCTGTTTGTACGCTGAGAAGCAAGGGCCTCACATAATGCTGGGCTTGATTTTGCCTACCTTGGTGATCTTCTACAAAACAGCTTGGAGTGCCAAAGTAGCAGGGAGAGAGGGTCCTTAGCCAGGCTGCCAAGTGAATCAAGCCAGGAGGCACAGCTTGAAAAAAGCCATTCACAAGAAGTAGCATCCATATGCCCTTTTGAATGAGTGGCTGTGCAAAGAGATGAGTAGTAATTTAGTGCTTTCTAGCAATACTTGAGTTGAATGTTTCTTTTATAAGGGCAGAAATAGCCCAAATTAGTTAAATGGTGATAATTCTATAAACCATAGATAAGTTTTGCACTGTAAGTGCAGTCCCATGCACTGCTCCATTTCCACTGCTGCAGGCGAAAAGGGGCTCCCAAATCTGATCTTAACCTCCCAAATCCAACCTTACCCTCTGAGAACCGTTCACTCAAGCCTTTCCAGCCATACAAGGGGCTCTGAACATGTGACGGAAAGTAGTTACCAAGTGTTTGATCTGCGCAGTGGGGTGCTGCTGAGAAGACGAGCTCCCCACAGAGCGGTGGAGTCGGAAAAGAAAATGTTCTTGTGAGAATTGCAGCAAGTAGGTAGGCTGCTGCATCCATCACATTTCTTCAGAAAAAATGCAGTATCCTGAGTGGAAAAAATAGAACAAATTGATAAAGTACCCTGCCTTCTCTAGCAAGGAGGGGCACTGAAGCATTGCTAGACCCGATGGGAAGAAGCTGCCCTAAACCAGCTCTGTACTTGCAAAACCCTGTTGCAAATTCCGTTTGTATGAGGGATTCTTCCTTGCTTATATTTTATTTCAAAGGTTCTATTTAGAAATAGAGAATTGTAATTTATTTATGAAGAAGAAAGAAGTCAACATGCAAAGCTCATATTTCAAATTCTCACCGATTTCACTGCTGAAAGGTCCTGTTCAGTCAGTTGAAAATATTTGCCTTTAATCTGTGTTGGGAAGAAACTAAACATGTAACTGAGAGATGCACATCCAGGAGTTTTTCTTAAACAATCATTTCCATTTCCCTCTCATTTAAACAGGAATATGTTTCAAGCTGCCATCTTAAAAGCCCTGTGACTGGAGTTGGGGGTGAGAACATGAACCTCTCCTCTACAGTCAAGGGCACAGTCACGGGCCTGCTGGGGCAAGACAATTTCCCTTTGCATGGATTTCCCCATCTGTAAGACAGGGATGACAGCTGCAATCTCATCTGCTGACTGCTGCAGGCTGGTGGGCATAAACCAAATCATCACTTTAGAAGAAATAGTTATGTGTTTACTATACTTTATGTAATAATGCAATGCGCTGTGCTCGGATACTCAGATTAAGAACCTTGTGGGCTCAAGCAAAGCGTGAGAAACAGGCTGTTAAAGGGACAGAAAGAAAAGATAAATTGCTCTTTTAAGCTTCCTGACCTCCACTCCGTGGCAACCCGCTGCTGAGGACAGCTGAAGGAGATGCACTGAATCAGCATGTCTCTCAGCTGCTTTGGCCACTCGCCCTCCTCGCCCACTCTTTGGGCTTCCCTGGCTATTGCTTGGTCTGTATTTATACCATGCTCCCCAGATACTGCAGTGGTTGCTGTGGTATAAATACTGCTAGACAGCTATAGATCACTCTTGTCACTGAGAGATCTGAATATGGTACAAATAGGATTTAGCAATGGGTTTCTGTGGTGGAAGGGAGGGTTTGGGGCTGCTTTCTGGCACCGTGACTTTTTCCATCGCTGAACTCCTGCCTTGGGACTTTGTGCCTGCATGTATGTCGAGGGAAGTTGGGATAAACTGGGGGCAAACCTCTTTTCTTAATGCCAGCATCATTTTGAGCCATGCCGTGGTAGACATGAACTGTAAGGCTTGCTGCTCCTATAACATCTTTGCGTTGCAGGAGAGCACAGGGCTCCATGGGCCTGCTAGTACAGCTATTTAGTTTTCAGGCCAAAAGCAGCTCCCCTCCAGGCGGTGCAGAGTGCAGGCTGGAGGCTGTCCTGCTTCATCCACCTCTGCTTTTGCAAACGCGCGCCGGGGGTTCAGCAGGGAAACCAGTCACAGTCAGCCCAGGAGGGAGGTCACAGGCTGCTGGAGGGGCGATGCTGGTGGTGATGGGGCAGGGAGGGTTAAGCAGAGGGTACCTGCTTTTAGCTGCATGGACACTGGTTTTCACACTTGGCAGGTTCAGGGTCTGGAGAGATTAGTATCACAGGAAAGTTTAGACAAGGAAGGTGCACGTTGCGTGTGTGCCGAGCTTCTCATCTTATTTTGTTTAATTTTCCAGAAAAAAAACCCAGCATCTTTTTCCATTATGATACATGTGTGGGACTTGGAACAGATTTTCAGAATGCTTGGGCTACTTTAGGAGTCTCTACATAGGAAAACATGTGTAAAACTTATAACAGAGTTAGAAGAGAAGAAATAATATAGGGTTCTGCCTTAAATCTCCAGATGTGTCCCCAAGGGAGGTGAACATAAAACACTGGTTTTATTTTGGAGAAAAGTTTCAACATCAGAGCTGTCAAACAACAGAATTCAGAAGGCTGATTCTTCTTTTATCAGCTAGAAGTCTGTCACTCTGTCCTCCAAGATCACTAAATTTGGTTGGTTGGTTCTGTTAACTGAGTTGAGCAATTACACAGTTCAAGAAAGAAAGAGAGGCTATTTTTAGTGAAGCTAATTATTTGTTGAAAAAACTAAAATTTCTCCTTGTCCTTCAATTATGAAGCCAAATGCAAAATTGCAGGAGTAAGTCATCCATTTGATTTTGACCTGAGGCATCTGTGGGAGCAAGTTGGAGAATGGTATTTTAATTTCTGCTCTCTGAGCTCCTTTTGGGGGGGTATTAATCAGAAAGGCAAATACTGTATGCACAAATGAAGGTACTTACTATTTTGTGAGTAATCCTGAATATAATTTTAATATAGTTATAAGGAATAAAATAAGTCTAAATAGAGTGGACAGAGAGTAGAGGTAGCAACGACAGTTTGTAATTTCTGTGGAGGATATGAAAGAGTCCTGAAACTCTTTGAGGCGACACCTGAAGGCTCATCTACTAAATGATTGCTCTGAACCCCCTCCTTTCCACTTGGGAGAGCCTTGCAGGTGTCCAGACGAGTCATAAAGGTGGCCTGTCACCTAAATTTAAAGGCCAGATTTAAATTTCTGCAGCTGGGGTTAGCACATGATGCCTGAAGCCAGAGGAATGGAAAAATGGAATTGTCCTTGGCAGGACTTTGTCCGACAGCTATAGAGTTGCCCAGTTTTTCTCATCACCTAGTCTGGATATTTTTTGGTTTTATGTTTTAACAAGGGGAGAAACACAGATGGGATTTCACCTAGCAGTTGTGCTCTTTGTGCAGTTGCCGTATCGCAACATCCTTGCCTCATCCCAGCGTCTTATGAGCAGGGAGAGAAAATAAAGGATGAATACTGCAGACTGAACATACATAATGTGGCCGATGCTGTTCCTGACTTTGCATCCAGACCTCCGAGCTGCCTTGTTTTGGGCCGTGGGAGGTGAGCGGAAAGAATGAGAGGTTCAGAGAATCACATCCATGTCTTGGGGATTAGCCAGGGACTTCTGGTTTGCCTTTTTAATGAAGTGTGAGCTGCCCTGTTTGCTACTGGGCGAAATGCATTACTCTCTTGATCTTGTGCATAAATTTTCTTAGAAGAAACCACCTGACAGGCATTTCAAGAGGGTGTCCAGGAAAGTGCAGTGAGTGGGTGCCAGCACGGGATTCTCCACATTGCTTCCCACCAGTCAGCAGGGCTTGCAGAAGCCTCCCTCTTCCCCTTGCTCCCCAGTAAAGATTGCACGGGTTGGCATCTATAGCGAGAGCCCAGGAGTTTTTCCTCCTGCAGCCCTGTGGAGTCGAGTCGGCTGAAGGGGCACGTCTCTTTGGAGAGAAAGAACAGGAGGAACTGGAATCAAAAAGACTTTTCAGCTCAGTCATGGTTTTGCAGCAGAATACATCTTTTGATTTTTAAAAAAGGTGGTAACTTTTTTACCTCTTCTAGCTTCTAATTTTATCTTTAATAATCAGTCTTTTCCCCTAGCTGAAAAACATGGAGACATTTTTTTGGTATTGAAATATTTTCTTCCAAATGTCTTCCCACTGGTTCTGTTGCTTGCCCTGCAGTCTCACGCTTTGTCAAGACCCTGCAAACATCTGCAGCCTCACTGGCTTGTAGGTGGTGCCACTACCTTAAAAACCAACTGCGTTTTGAACTGTTAGCAGAGTCCAGGCCTTTTGAAACCAAAAGTAAGCTGTTCTCCTCGGCTTGTGTGGATACACAGCATGAAACAGCAAAACCAAAGCCCCTGAGCGTTCCTGTGGCACTAAGAAAATAATAGTAGCATGAGAAGAAGTGAAGGAGTTGAGGGCAGAAAACACTCTTCCAAACACATTCCTTTTTCCTACTTTTTTGACTTCTTAACCCACTCTTTCACTGTATTTTAAATGCTTTTACTGCTTCCACTTGAAGCAGTAGCAAAGGAGAAAAATTGCTACCAAAAGAAAAATGCAGGCAATGGCATACTTTTTTTTAAACTAAACATCATAAAAATATTTTGTTCCTCATTAGCTCACGTTATTCATAAAATATATCTAATTCTGAAACTGTTGGGTAGAAAAATTAAGCACGATTTATTTGCGCTTTGAGATACCACATGGAGAAAGAGCCTTTGAGTCACTGAAGGTTTCCGAGGTGAGGGGTGGAAATGATGTTCTGGAGATGTGTTTCCATAATGCCAGGAGAGCAAAGACAGCCTAGAGCAGCCCCAGGTACTGAAGCAATGCACCAGCTCGCTCCAGGGGCTCGGGTGCTGGAAGCAGGTTGGGAGCTTGAGGGGGCATGTGAGGCCAAAGGAAGGCTCAGATGTTTTCTTCCAGCATGGGACATGCACCGTCAAACTTGCAAGCAAATGGGCAGGAGCCAGACAAGCTAGTGAAAGAGTAATTACAGGGTAGATAGGAACTAAAAGTACTGAAGAAGGAATGATGGAAGAAAGAAAAAATCTGGAGTGGAGAGGTGAGAGGCAGATAGCAAAAAAGCAAGCCCAGAGCCTAGTTGTAGTTGTAGCAGGTACTTTGTCCAGACTATATTTAAATAGCTTTCAGTATCTGTGGGTTATGGTATAAACAGCTGCTCCTCCTCAAGACTAATGTCATTGAGGAGAAAAACAAAATGGGAATTTGTAAACACATCTCAATCTAGGGTTTCTTAATGCAACCTATAGGCTAAGAATATCAGATGGATTTGCTTCTGGTTTTGAGTAGGTGTTATTATTACCATTTCCAGAATGGCAGTAGGGAATATATGTTTTCATCAGAATGAGAATAAATATCTTAATCTTAGGCTTAGTTAAAATGATATAGCTCTTTAATCTTAACACTAAGCATCTCTGGAGCAGTACACAATCTGCGGTAAACAAGCTAGGCCTCCACTGCAAATTCATAGCTTACGACATGATGTTGTATGACAAAGAAGTCCCCGCATGGGTGCGTACGTGCACGCGTATCCGAGAGGAGGAAAACACCAGCAGGCAGGGGACACGAGAAGCAGTTTGAGGTAGGTGCGGGCATCCTGGCCTGCCTGCAAGGTGCTGCCTGGGTGCTGGGCAGGTAGTAAGCTGGTGGGTATTTGGAACGTGAGAATTTGCTATTTTTAGAGTTTACGTGTCCAAAATGGACTGTGCCTTTGAAAACACAGGGCCTACACAAAGCTTTATTGCTTGCACGGTTGGGAAGCAGGACAGGGATTGGCGTTAGCTTAACGCGACATGAAAACAGTGCCTGTCGTTCTCCGTGTCATGCTGCAGAAGGGCCGGTCTGGGAGGAACGGTCACTTTTAACAGACGGAAGCGACCCTCTTGTTTTCTCAACAGCCGAAGCATGAATGGCTTACCTCTGTCGTTTTATGGGCCGGAGCGGAAGGATGAAGGATCTCAGAAATGTGAGGGGCCCAGAGGTACTCAGGCTCTATCGGAAGCGTGGTCCGGAGGCCACTGGCGGCCATGGTGTGGGGGAGGCAGGGGGTGAACACAAGAGGTGTACGATGGCAGGGGGCAAAGCAAGCTGGCCAGATCCTGCTCCGGGCTCCTTACCCCCGGCATCCACTCACGTTGGAGAATTTCATTGCGGGAGGGCGTGACAAATGCACACCAGCACCTCAGCCAAGGTCCTTGCCCTGCAAGGAGAAAGCGAGGCTCGGTGTTTGGAGGAACCGTCTCTCTCTGTGCGTCCTTTAAACCCAATAGCTGCCAGGTCTGTGCGTCCATCCTCCCAGGTGCCACCGCTGCTGAGCTCCCCAAGGATGGGGCTCGTGTGGTATTTAGAGAGCAGCATATTGCCTTTCCTCAGAGCTCAGTCTGGCAAGGCACAGGAGGTGATCTAGCAGAGGAATTTGAGCCTCCAAGGCCTATCTGCCCTGTGGGGGTATTTCTTTTTGGATGAACTGGCATACAGAAGGGTAATATTAAGTGTTGGCATGTAAGTGTACATGTTAAAATGTCGTAGGAAAATTAAAGTTGGAAGGGGCCTCTGGAGATCATCTAGTCCAACCTCTGCCCATAAGGCTGTTGCCCACCATCTGTGCAGCTATCAAAGGCTCTTGTATGAGTTTTTCAAAACAGCTTTTGCCAGTGCGGTAAGTGCATTGTAATTATCTCATTATGTAGCCATAAAAAGCAAGGAGGATGATAAAAATTGGGAGGAACAAGAAGACAAAATAACATCAGACCTCTTAACTCTTAGTCCCCAGCAACATTTGAGTTAAACCAGAACTTTGAATCCCTAATGTTACCCACTGTTATGTGCAGGTTTGCATCTAATCTTTTGATTAAGTATTCAAAATATGTTATGTATTCAAAATTAGTTCAGTAGTCAGAAAGTATACTGCCTTAATGAGTTAAATAGTGCATGTTCACACTGGATTTGCAGACCTTATTTTCCAAATAGTGAAGAGGATGTGGAAAAATGCTATTTTTTTTTTTGTCAAAATAGTGAAAGCGTAATTGCAGAACCTTGCACTGTGAATAATATGATTATTTTTGGAAAGAACTGAGGGTCAAACAGCTTTTTAAGACAGGAAATGTGAGACAGCAGATAACCAGTACTGTCTATAGCATATGACACAAAAAGAACAAGAAAATATTATTAAGGAAGTCTTGCAGAAACTTCTTTCTTTTGACATAACCCTTCTCTGCTTGTATACATGTATATTCGCACATCCTTTTCTAAGACTCATGTGTTTGCTGTGTAGTACAAGCTTTGTTGCTGATATAGGAAATGTTTGGGGGATTTTTTATGGTTTCTACTCCATTGTCCGTCATGAATCCTGTTAATCTGACTGGGTTGCTGATACTTGAAGTACCATGTTGCCTTTGTGTGTAAAGCAGCAGGGTTGTGCAGGATCCAGGGGTGAATAAAGTGGGGCAGTTTAATGCAGACGTTAGTGCTGTGAGGAGCCAAAGCCCAGAGGCTGGAGCAGAAGAGGGCTCAGCATGGCATGGCGCTGAAAGCAGATTGCAAAAAAAAGCTTCAGAAAAAATAACCTAAGCAACAACCAGACATAATTCAGACAAGCCCAGTGCAAACTTTTGTGTTCCTCCAGTGGCTAATCCACTACAGAGGTTAACGAGAGCTGCCTGCTTGCCCACCGTGTGACTACCCAGAACTGCCGCAGAGAAATCGAGCATCCATCCACCTAAATCCCTAACACAGCCCCTGCATTACATGCTTTGCTAGCCCTGAGGCCAGCACATCAATTCCCTTCCCTTCTGCGCAACGCTATTCACCCAACAGGAGACATGTGAAAAAAAAAAATTAAAAAAATCACACTCTAGCAGGGAGCACAAAATATTCCCCAGGGAGACAAAAGCGTGGGATAGAAATGTGCAGAGGAGGAGAGGGCTGCAGCCCTGCTCCCCCATAGTCTCTCTTCCCTGCCCAACACCTCTATACAAATGAGTATTTTGCTCCCTGAGAAAGCAGGTAATTTGAGATGTTAATTAAAGTTTGGATACCTAATAGCGTATCATAGCTCGCCATGTGGCCAGGAAAAATGTAGCCTTGGATTTGGGTAGCTAGCCATTTAGAAAAGCACCGTAGTAAGCTCTGTGATGGTATCAGCAGGTAGCTCTGATTTATTTGTGACATAACCAGTTGTGGTTTCTTCCCAGAGGGATATCTGCGTCTAAAAATAAATGTGGCACCGTTTGAGTTTTTGGCAAGATGGCACAAATACTTTTCAAATTACTCTGTTCACTAGAAAACAATTGTGCTTCGTCCTCTGACGAGCGCTGGCACCTGCTGCCTTCTGAAGTTTATTTGCAGTGTGAATCATCAGCGGGGCCTTGAAGTGCCACCAGTCCATGTTAGGCTCTGGAGACCTGGACTGCACGAAGACCTGGCCTTTTAAGGACTCCACCTGGAAGCCCATCTTCTGCTGTAGCATCCAAATCTTTATTTTGTTCCTTGTCCCATGTCCCTCCCATGGGACGGGAATATAGCCTGCATATCCAAATGACAGAGTGCATGCTGCTGTGGTTGTGGTTTCTGTTCACTCAAGGTCAGTGGGTGCTTCATATGGTTCTACCCGTCTGGGTGTTGAGGACCTAGCTTTCCAGCTTGCCATCTTGCTGTGCAGAAGCCAAGCACCAGGCAATCCTTGCCCCCCTGTGGTCTGTAAAGGAAATGAATGAAACATGATCACATCCGTGATCTAAGAGATTAGCGAAAGGATATTTCTGTACAAAGACATATAAGATTTTCTCATCAAAAACATGGTGAAAGCTGGTCTGTCCTGTTACTTTCAGAGGACTTGAATGTGTTACATTATTCCCCTAACAGCCAGCAGCTTTGCAGCCATAACGTGGTCTTTAATTCTTTCTGCATGCATTTCACCGTATTAAAAAATTATTTACAACACAGAGCTGTAAGGATCATGAATGTCTCCATGTCTGAGCTGCAGAAACTCAATACTTCTAAGCGCCCTTGGATGTGAACAATGCTGCACAGTAGGCACTAAATGTTACTATAGTAGCATTTACCGAGCTAGGCTGGCCTGTTGAACAATGAGGGGCACGTTAAGAAATATATTGGTACTATGAGTTCCTTAGGAAAGGGAGTGGAAGGCAAGTCATGATGTGGCATGGATTCCCGGGCTGTAGGGAGAAAAGCTGCATAACCTCCACGAGTTTGTGTGCCTGTCTGCGGCTGTTTGCACGGGCAGTAAATTCAGGGTTTCCTACGAGCGAAGGGCACACGTGCAAGGGAGCAGGGTGTCGAGATGCTAAAGTTAACACCAGATAAGCTAGCTCTGGAGTCAGAAGCAATATAGTCACCACATCGAAGCACTGTGCTGGAGGTGACTGCCTCGGCTGAGATGCGTGTGGTTACAGCCTGATACGGTCCTTGCCTCTGGGGTCTCTGCCGCTGTACAGCAAGGTTGTGAGGTGTAGGTATCTGCAATGACTGGGGGGGCCTTATCCTGCACCGCCTTGCCCAGAGTGGGCATGTTCTGGGTGTCCTTGTGTACCTCTCCTTACGCACACTGTTCCCGTGTCCAAAGCCGGAGCCTCTCAAATAGCTCCCCGAGAGCTGTACATGCACCCTGCGCTCCTGTACTGAGACGAGACAGCTGCAGCTCGTCTCTCTTCCCCTTTGCCACCTACGGCAGCGAGGCACGGCTGGCAAGGGTTTAGCTCTCCTTAAAATTCCCAAATGTCTTCTGCCTTGAATGAACATGACCCATCCAGACCTTGATTAGAGGTCTACCGCCCCCGGTCCTCTTGTGCATGGCATTTCAATATGATTGACTTAAACCCTGAGGGCTTCGAACCTGCTCTTCCTGACATGGATTAGTGCTGCTAAAATATGGGTACAACAGATGTCCCGCAGGTGCCAATCTGCCCCTTAGGTGCCCCTAAGTCCATCTCCCTTGTTGCTACTTAGCAAGGGACTCTTCAAAGTCCCTGCAGACACTGGCCCCATCTCGGAGAACAGCTAAAACTCTGCGCTTAAGCATTAGCTCATTTAAAATGTGGTTACAGCATATAGTATTGCAAGAACTTGCCTGTAAAAGGCAAACACCTAAACTGAACATAAGCTGTAAATTACAGCTGGGAGACAAGAAGGTGTTGGAGAAATCTGCAACAACATGAATTTCTCTGGGAGTTCCCATGGGGCTCTCAGACCAGTTTGAAAAAGTTCAAATGAAGTAAGTTGCCATCCTTACCCAGCAAAAGCAAAAGGACCCCAGCTTTGCCTCATTGTAGGCAAAAGTAGCCAAGATTTTGGGCAGAGGTCGCTTCTAATCCCTCAGTGGGAAACAGTGCATTCTCTCTCTTTGTACCATATAGAAAGTTTTAAAGCAACTGAGCAAAGGTCTCTAATTTAGGACCAGCACAGCAGAAAAATAGTGACCGGTTGATGAAACCTACTGGAGCCTCACTGGGACCTTCTAGCTAGAAACGTTTCATCTGCCCCTCCTCTGTGCCACTGCACAAGCAGACTACGCGAAGGACCCAAGCACAGCCTGGCCACATTCAGGTGAGAGAACAAGACCAGCCACGCTCACAGTCTTCATTGAAATTCAGAACCAAGGGTAATTGTGTTAATTGCCCCATTGCTGGGAGTGCACAGGCAACTCCCCTACTCCTGTACCTGCCAGTGTTCATATTGGAAGAGGTCCTGCTACTGTTTATAGCTGAAGATTTTTTTTTCTGGAGGAAATTCTTGATCATGGAAATGTGCAGGAAGCTTCAGAATCTGAGAAAATTGTATTTTGCCTGAACATAACATACGCTACTGCTGTCTGCTGCTCAAACTAGCAGAAAAGGCTTATTTTCTTCATGCGGTTTAAACACAACTGTGTTTCTTTTTTCTTATAAGCCTAGTTGAAAATTACAAAGGGAGGAACTGGGTCAGATAGATCAAAGCCAAATTGAAAATGCAACGTCCTCAGAGCTGTCTGTTTGATGCCTGCAGTCTAGCAGGACATGTGCCAGGTTTACTCCGATCACTTCACTTTCTCTCCTTGCCACCTCCATTTCAGCCCCTCAAAGCTTTTACTGGAGCTCTTCGCTGAGGTTTGGACTCTGATTTTACAGCACCTAGCCCAGCTGGGACCCTGTCCTGAATGGAGCTTTTGCCAGGGACCACAGTATGGGCAAGGACAACTACAGCAGGGCACCTGTTCTGCTTAAAAGAGCTAAGATACTTGACTTTGGATGTCTGCTAACTTGCCAATTGCTCATCTGATGTGCAGAGATACTACATGAGTTTGATGTGCTGCTGTTCAGGTTAATAATGTGTAATAGGCATGGACAAAAAGGAACAGAAAAACCTATGTGGTGTTTTGCAAAATGCCAAGTTTGCATTTTGGGCATCACAAATCTTGGAGCTATTTGGAGCCAGGATTTTAGTTGGGTGCCTTTAGTTTGACAGTAAAACTCTTCTCAAATTCTACTCCTGACCTGGATCCTAGGAGGTATCTCAAATTAAATCTTGAAATTCTGAAATGGGGTATCTTGTTCTAGACTGCCTTCGAGTGCAGGAGGTGAATTTTATCAGGATGCTGGCAAAGTTAGCTGCTTCTAGCTCAGGGTTCTGTGACTGTCTGATGAAGGTCAGAATATCCTCCCTGTCGGTTATCCATGCTGCTCGTCGGATGTAATGGGAGATTAGCGAAAGCACAGGCTCTGTTCTGCTCCACATGCCGAACTGAGAGCAGGGAAGGTATTGTACCAGATATTTCCTCCCATCTGGCAGCTCTGAAGTGGGCTCTCTATGGAGAGCTCGCTTTCCGTATAGAAAGGTCACATGAACTTCACACTTACTAGATTTTATTAGCCAATTTTTTACATCCTTCCTGATGGCTCTACCACATGGCTAGCTTGAGCTCTTCATCCTTCATTAGCAGTGATAATGATGTTCATTTTCACTCTTTGCTCCCAGTGGCTATGAAAAAGCCTTGACCCTGTAGATGCCTGATGACTGCTCAGCCTGCACTACTTAACACTTTTGTGCAAACATGGTGCATATACTTATCCTACGGATTAAAGCACTCTGGAATAATTTACTGCACAGACAGGCCACCCTGAAAACTAGGCAAGTGTCTTTAGCACCTGTAGGCACTAAACAGGACTGGGTAAAATAAATCCAACTTCAAAGATAAAACTAATAATTATGGTTTTATACTGACTTAGCCGAAACTTGCCTTGGGAGTATTTTGCAGTCACTCTCACCAAAATGTGCCTTATTTTGAAACGGATACTTTGTATTTGTACTTTGTACTTACTGTGCATTTTAGCAAAACCTCACAGCTGCTTTGTAAGTTTGCCATGACAGTGGTAGAATTGGTATTGTGTTTTGGTATGTGGGTTATTTTTCAATGTCAGCTTTTATTAAGAAGTTACCTGTGATTTAATAGTAGAATTTGAAAGTGACCAATGGACGCTCCAAACCAGTACATCTATCTACACTGTTTTAAAAAATCTGATGAATTTTGAATTTTAAAGGTTTGGGATTAACAATATGATTAACTTTTAATCTACTGCCAAGAATTTAACATGTATCTTGTCTGAGGTATTGCTGTGAACTATTGACAGCATCACAACCTTTGGCTTGCTTTTTCCATACTTCCATGTTTTAAATCAATATTGATCAAAGATGGAAGCAGCCCACAACAGTCAGCCTAGAACAGCAATTAGCCTAACTGGTGGATTCTCTAGAAAACCTCAACAATTCAGGGCTTTTATTTTTTAGTTTCTGCATTATATTTTTTTTAATGCTCCAACTTTTCTAATGGAAATTTTTGCAAGCAACCATTAAGTACATGGCTGTTCTGAAAACATCTGTTGATCTTTATATAGTCCCTCTATAAATAGCCAGTGCAGCTATAGCATCTTTGTCTTAATGCTTATGTCAGCATAAATGTGACCAAAAAAAAAAAAGTTTCTGTGGAAGATACCAGGTTCTTAACGCAAAAGATTTCAGGTGTCTCACTTCACCTTCCTATCTTCTACTGAGACATATGTTAGTCCTGTCCAGCTGACAAGGGATGATGGGAATTATTGCTATGGTACATTGCACATAAAATTAGGCTGAGAGCTGTTAAAATGCTGCATGATCAGTACAAATCCAGTGTGGTATGTTGCCATGCTTTTTTGTTTAGAAACTTCGAATCCTCTTCTGCTTTAGGGAGCTCAGATAATGTCCAGCTGGGAGGAAATCTACATCTTGTGCCTGGTAAACATGCTGGAGCAGCGCTGCAGGTTGTTCAGCAGGTGGAGTGAGCCTTTGATTCTGCTTTCATGATGGTGTAAATCTGGAGATATGCTGTAAAGTCATCAGGCCCAGCCAATCCTCTGGTCAAAATGGGAGAAGGTTCAACTTGTACTGATGTCCAGGGCACCTGATGAATTGGAAGTGCCCAGATATGAACCCAAGACCTAGTTTTATTTCTCTAGTTTTGCAAATAAAAAACTAGACAAACTTTTTGTTAAAGGGACGTTGCCTTCTCTCTCTGAGTTTTACTTCTACTTATGCAACCGATTGTAAGTTATTTTAAATGTTAATTTTTATTAGCAAGTCTGCTCTTTTGTTCTGCTTCACTGACCAGCTGTTACAGCCATAAAGTACTGACAGCCACTTTGCATTAAAGAAGATCAGATAATCTGTATTCTGGTAGGTCAGCTGATTGGTCAGGAAATGATAGCTTTATTCTCTCACAGGTTATTGATATTCATATGCGGGAAAACACTCTGCACAGGAACAGCGGCAAGGCTATACAATTGCTGAAAACTTTGTAAAGCATTATCAGGAATATTAATAGCTCTTCTGACTTTTCTTCTTGCTAATGGTGTGGGGAGGTTTCCCCCTAAAACAAAGCCACAGTATTCGAACTTAAGTCATACACTGTATCATCCTCTGATAAGCACAGAAGGAAAAGATATTTCTTGAATTTTCAGTGTTTTCCTTTTTAAGATGCTCTTTTAACACAGGTGCATTTTTAATATGTTCTTACTAAGTATTTGTTCACTACTTCTAGTACTTAAATTTATAAACAAGATATCTGAAAATAAAACCTGTACAGAATGTAGTAGAGGACAAACATGTCTTCATCTCTTGTAGCAGCGTACTGTGACAGTATTGAATTTTCAGCTACCCAATCATTTTCTGAGTAACAAAGCTTGGGAACCAAACTAATTTGTTAAAAAGGAGAATGTAGTGAAGTTCCTCCACACTCGTACCCAGAGATCTCTCTGCAAAAGCCCGGTGTGACTTGTCTTCAGAGGGCATTAATGCATGCGGGGGGGAGAAAGCTTTTGTACATGTATCTATGTCTTGTCTGTTTGGCTTTTGTGCCAACTTCAAAGCCATCTGCTCTGGGGTGGAAAAGCCTGCCTAACAGACGAAGGCAGCTGCCATGAAAGTTTTTGCATGCTGATCTCTCAGCTACTTCTCCCGTAACCTTGGATGACCATCTTTTCTAGGTAAAGAGAGAGAACATGAACCTCTGGGTTAGGATCTGATAAATCGTGCCTTTCCCCTAAACATGCGTGATTAGTTATATCGCTCCTGGTAAGCAATGGACTAAATAGTGTAACTTGAGAGCCTGGCCATGTACATTAGAGATCAGTACTGGTCTGCTCAGCTCAATCTATGGGCTATACTTTCTCTGTTGCTGCACAGCTCATCTCAAGTTGCCATCATACCCCTGTAACTGCTTTTTGCTATATCTGATCACTAAAAACAACTGTGCAGCCCAAACAGGATATGTGTTAACTAGGGCTTTATTGTCAAGTGGTGCTTGACTTTAACCCAGATCACTTTAAGTGCCTGCCCCCTTCAACATATTCACAGGAGGAGGTATGGAGGTTTCAGCTGAGAGTAGTGATTTGTCAAAAAATGCCAGTATGTGCTTCCTTTTATCAGCCTGTGATAGAAAATCATTACTCTGTGTTCTCTGCCTGCTTTATATTCTCTTCATATGACTTACTGCATGGAAAGTCAACTGTCTTGGACTGCTGGTGTACCAGAAAAAGACCTTTGTGGACTCAACTTTTTCCAGCACGGAGACGAACATGCACTAGTTGAACGCATTTGAACCAGGGCTCAGGAGTTCATTCAAGCTAAATATATCATTGCAGTGCTGTTCGAGGTGTCAGGCACTAAGCTTATATATGACTACTTTTTTTCCATACAAACCCACTTGAATAGTTTGACACCATTCAGAAAAACAGCCCTAAGCACAAACTGGTTTTCATTTGCTTTCCCTTTAGCTACATAGGCTCAGTGAGACCACTGATCCCTGTTCAGATGGAGCTACCCATCTGGCAGATCTTTTTACTGAAAACCCAGCAGTGGGTTTCTAGTACATCACGTACCTCTCTGAGTCCCAGAAAAAGACTCAGGGCAGCAGTCCCTCTGGAAACCCCGTTTGCTTTTCCTCGTAAATGGGAAGCAAGGCAGTTTTGTTACGGCCAGAGGAAGTTTGTGCTACATGCCTTTATGCACCAAAGTGACTCATCTGAAGTAAGAAGCTGATTACTGTAGGCTAATGACCAAGCAACTGGGACTTTAGGTGGGTTGAGTTCCCCCTTTGCTGGCTATCCAAGGAGCCTGCGCTCCCAGTCCGAGCAGCTTGACCAAGTTCCTGGTGCAAAGTGGGATGAATTACAGATTGGTGAACCTCAACATTTGGCCAGAGAGGCACTGAAGTGAAGGAGTCTGCCTGGAGTCCTTTCGGCCTTAAAAATTAGGCTGGGAGACTTCTAAGGGCATGTTGCCTGTTTTGTATCAGATGATTTTGGATTTAGGGAGAGGTTGCTGTTGGTTTTGTTTCCTACTCTTTAAGGTTTGGGGAAGAGTCTTCTTCTAGAAGCATTTTCTCCCACCTGTGGGTGCCTAGTCCTGGCAGGGTCAGGAAACAGGAACGAAACTATGTAAAGGAATTGTAAAGGGGTAAAACTCAGATAAAGTTTCAGTTTTTCAACCTTCTAAAGCATAGAGCAGTACGTGAGAAACGGCCTTTGTGAAAAAATCTAGGTTTTGTCTTTTTTTCTTCTGATCTCGTTCACATTGTAAATGCTAAAACAAAGAAATGAAACCTCTCTGACAAGGAGCACACTCCCAGGTTTGGCCCTTGAGGGTCTTCACTGTTGCAGAGGGGACTATGACATGGTAATGAAACAAAAAGTGCTCACACAAGGATACCTAAAGGCGAGAAGTCCCAGCCCAACTTAACCTCTCTGCTTTTGCAGATGAACAAACGGCCAGCAGCCCAGCTAGCCAGTTTAAAGCTAGCTCAAGTATCTCTGTGCTACGTGCTACCCCGCAGCTACAAGCTAATATAGTTGTTACTCGCGTCACTGTGTAGCAATCGTTTGTGTCATCTAGGCTTGTACTAATAGTATAGGATGGAAAACAATTACTAGAGTGTGGCCAAATAAAATTCCCAGCTCGTCACTTATTTTCTGAACAGTTCAGACCCATTCGTTAATTTGGGTTAAATTCAGCAAATGGAAAAGAGGAGGAGTTAGTGTCTAAATTTTCTGGAACAGAGGGTTTTGGTTTAGTTTGGTTTGTTTTCTCGATCTCCACTCGCAGGGAGGCTTGAAAAGCATTCAAAGGCAGGAGGGGGAAGCCTTTCCCTCTGATTTCTCTCAAGCGAGACTTACCCAAAGCAGAAGACGATCCGTGCTCAGCCGCGTGATTCCCTGGCCGTGGCACGCCGGTGCTGGCAGAGCGGTAGGAAGCCGCCCGGCAGCTGCAAGATCCTCCAAGCAGAATAGGCCAGTTTGGAGGAAGAGCGTCGCCCCGTGGGACCGGTACTGCCCAGGGCTCTGGGGCTGAGCGAAGGGAAACACGCTGCTGTGTCCAGCGGGGCTGTATGGGGAGCCCATCACCCCGGCAGGTCTGCATGCCAGCCCTCTCTGCCGAGGAGCTACGTGCGAACGCGCTCTGGTCAGAAAGTGGACAAATACATCATCGTCTTGGCAGAGTGGTCTCCACAGCAGCCGGTATTTGCCCGAAATTCACCCTGCCTCGTTACCAGGATGAGCAATTTATTAATGGAGAACCTCCATGAGGGAAGACTGGAGGACACGCTTAGTGCATGCTGCGGAGGGGAGGATTCACAGGAGGGTGTTGGGGGAGATGTGGTCGGTGTCTGCCTGGCCTGGGGATCTGAATCGCAGGGATTTCAGAGAGCTCATCGCTTCCTGGGAAGCACTCAACACCTCGCAGGATCAGGCCTGCATGCTCAGTGCGGAGAGCCCTACTAAACCCCACACTCCCGGGTGCTGAAACACCACCTGCGTTTTCAAAACACTGTGGGAAAGGGAAATCGTAGACCTAGCCGGAGAACCTTGGACTGCTTGGAGAAAAGAGAATAGACAATTTTAATGTTTAAAATATTCCTGTTTTTCATAAATCACTGTTGATTAAAGGAACTGTGAGAAGTGCGGAACTATATAAGCAAAAACCTAGCATAGCTATAGATGGACGGATAACATAACCATAGAGACATACTATGCTATAGTATATCTACAGCTATGTTTTACATTGCTATATGTAGATACTGTGTATTTAGAGGCCGAAGCTTGAAACTGCAGTTTAATGAAAATTGCGTTATGCTTCAGCATGACAAGGACTTCCCAGCTGATGAAGGATGTGTCCAGGAGCTTGCAGTCTTCTAGCGGGTGAATTAAGTCATTGCACAGGGATTATGACAAAGTAAAAAAATAAAAAGCAGACTGGGTGTTGACACTGCTTGTTGAAGAAACAGTATTAAGGTGACAGAGATTTTTACGTGTACTTCTTCTCTGGTTAGATACACAAGTGCCTATTCTTAGGGTGCACAGCTAAGGTTGTGCAGGCTATGCTTGTATGCATCTCTGTTAAAAGTGTACATTTGACTACAAGCTCTTCTGGACAGATTGTCCTCCTGTACTACAACAGAGAAATGCAGTTTCTCTAAGTTAAAACTGTGTTAAAGTTTGTGTAACAACTCTCACAGTTTCTGTTTCTGAGGCTAGCTATTAAGAATTGATGTTTTATATATTTTTTGCAAAGTACAGACATTAAAATTTGTATGACTTTCAATTATATACACTGCAGAAAAATATGTAAAACTTCTGGAAGATAAGATTACAGACTAATGCCTCACTTACATAAATAACCTTTTCTTACCTCAGTTGCTCAGCTGAATGTGGGGCCCACTTACACACATAAGGACTTCTCATCTCAGTGAGATTTGGCAGGATCAAGGACAAAATTCAAAATAAAAAAAAGGTAGTCCAATTTAAATAAATCCCTCACTCTAGTATTACTCGGCTTCAGCCAAGCTATCATTTTCCAGCCTCATAAAACTGTCATGTCATTAGTGTTTTGGGATGGTCTCCTTATAAACCTGACCTTTACAATGGATTTTACACCTGGGTTTAAAAATCTTATTCTTGCTTTCCCCCGCAGTTGCCTCATGTACCGACTGAAGAGGTTCGTTGGATGGGAGCTGGTTGGATTTATAACTCCTCATTATGTAGCCAGCTTCTCACCTGTAATTCCTTAATTTGTAAGCTAAGTGAGCCAGAGGAGAAACACATACAAAAGTATGTATGTGACCTTAATTCCGGGCAGGCAGATTGCATGCGGTTCATAATGGTGTTTATTGAGCTTCCCTATATATAGAAACTCCAGCCTTCACTCCGAGGGCTGCTTGATCCTCCTTTTCATTGCCAGGCGGTGGGAGGCACTTTAGCCGGCTTTTACTGTAAGCCTGGTGAGAAATACCCCCAAGATGTCTGCTGCATGAACTTCAGCTCAGTGACCAAACATAGGCCCCGTGGCAGGGAGGTGTGCATAACGAAGAGGGATCGCTTTTCGCGTGGCCCTCCGAACATTATTTATTGAACGCTGCGAGCGAATTAATCCCAATCTGACGCTGGCTGCTCTCCAAAGCATGGCAATTTCATGTTACAGTCTCACGATATCAGATTCGCAATTTACTGCTTGGGCACGCATTTGCCTGGAGGAGCTCTTCTAAGTCAACAAATTGTTGCCAGAACTCAAAACCTCTGCCCGAAGCAGTTGATTGCATAAAGGGATGGTGTTATCCAATATAGAATCCAGCCTGGCTGTTTGCATTTCTAATTCTAAAGTAAGTGAAAAACAATTGTACCGCTTTATGTTTTCGCATGATGGCACCTGGCCAGTTAAAAACAAATTTTTTAAAACAGATTAAAATAATAAAAACAGATTTTATAAAATCTGATAATAAAAATAATAAACTAATAAATGATGAGAAAATTAATGAAATATTAAATATAAATAATAAAATATATTTTAATATATAATACAAAACATAATAAAAATACAATAAAATATAATCCAGTTACATTCACATTGCTTCACTAGGGCATTCCTTGTTTTCCCATGTCCAAACACTCTGAACTACAAAGAAGAAAGGTTTTAAGCCTGAGCCTTTCAGCAGAAGTCTACCTCTATAAATAATGAATTTCATGTAATTTTAATGAATGGTCATAAATCAGCTTTCTTGTCCCCCCCACCAGCTTGGCTGATAACACCTCAAGGAAAGGTCATGGTTTCGGGTTTTGTGGCAATCGTCTTCACAGTTCCAATAATCAGATACATCTGCAGTTCTCAGGTTACCTGATAATACTGTACAAAGAATAGGGTCACTGCAGAAAGTTCATTTCCAAAGGTGGGCCCATGATGGGAGACCCGAGCAGACCCAGCGACCTGGGAATGGTGGTCCTGTGGAGGAGAGACCTTGAGAGACCTGGGGGAAGGAGCAGCAAAGTCGAGATCAGTTGGTGTAACCTCAGTTCCTGGAGAAATACTGGCATAAACATGCAATCTGTAGGCCCTTAAAAGATAACGAACAGATAAATAACAGCCAGCATGAGTTTGACAGGATTTGCTCTTGGCCAGTCCCTCTAACTTTCTTCTAAAATAGGGCAATGGGCTTTGCAGTGAGAGCAGAAATGGCATTTGGCTTTGGTATGGCATGATATTCTTCTTTTAGCCAGCTAGGGAAGCACTGTGCAGGTGAAAATTTGAGGTGAGAAATGACTGCTTGGATGATGCTCCAAGGTCAGTTACAAATACTGCATCATTTGTATTAGTAGTGAACTTATGGGGGTCAATACTGTTGTGTTTGTTCAGTATTTTCATTAGTAACTGGGGGATGAATGGAAAATGTGTTCGCAGTAGGGCCTGAGCTGAAGGACATGGTCATGCCAATGTGAAAACGGCGGATGATACTCAGGGGTGTATGAGCAGGACACAAAGTCATCCCTTCCCTCTTCTTACCAGGGGTGAGGCTCCACCTTGCATCTTGTGGCCACTTCTTTGCACTGCACATACATCGGGTGTCCTAAAGAAAGTCCAAAGAGCAGTGATGGGAGATTTGGCAGGTATGTTCCATGGGCAAAGGTTAAGTAAATTAGGGCTGTTAGGCCTAGTGAAAAGATGGAGAGTGAAGGAAACTGTTTTGGATTTGTGTGGTGGGGTTTTTGTGGTGGGGGAGATGCTCCAGGAGTGGCTCCTGTGAGAAGCTGCCAGAAGGTTCCCCAGCTCCAAGTCGGACCCACCTCTGGCCCAGGCTGAGCCCGTCAGCGATGGTGGTAGCGCCTCTGGGAGAACAGACTTAAGAAGGGGAACCTGCAATGAGTTGGGGGATTGGAATGTGAGAGGAACACCTATGGAGATACTGAGGGCAGTGCAGAAGGAGAGGAGGAGGAGTGGGGGAGGAGGGGATGCCCCTGCAGCCCATGGTGAGACGGCAGGCTGTCCCCCCCCAGCCCATGGAGGGGAGCAGGGGAGAAGATGCCCACCTGCAGCCCGAGGAGAAGCCCACACCGGAGCAGGGGGTGCCCCCAGAGATGGCCGTGACTCCATGGGAAAGCCCGTGCTGGAGCAGCCTGTGCCTGAAGGACTGCAGCCCATGGAGAGGACCCACGCTGGAGCAGTTCGTGGAGGACTGCCTCCCGTGGGAGGGACCCCACAGTGGAGCAGGGGAAGAGTGAAGAGTCCTGCCCTGAGGAGGAAGGAGCAGCAGAGACCACATGTGATGAACTGACCCCAACCCCCATTCCCTGTCCCCCCGTGCTGCTGGGGGGAGGAGGTAGGGAGAACTGGGAGTGGAGTTGAGCTGGGAAGTAGGGGAGTGTGTGGGGAAGGTGTTTTAAGATTTTGGTTTACTTCTCATTATCCTTGTTTTTATTTCATTTGTAGTAAATTAAATTGATTTTGTTTTCTCCCCAAGTTGAGCCTGTCTTTTGCCCATGACCATAACTGGTGAATGATCCTTCTCTGTCCTCGTCTCAACCCATGAGTGTTTCCTCATATTTTCTCCTCCTCATCCCACCAGGGGCGGGGGGGAGGAGTGAGTGAGCAGCTTCGTGGTGCTTTGTTACTGGCTGGGCTTAAACTACAACAGAAACACACTGGTCACCCCTAGATATGCAAAAAACTGCAGCATAAAGAGTGGGAACCATCTCTTCTTCCATCCATGGCAGAAATGACGGCTTTATAGCAATGAGGAGTCAGATAGCCCTGAGGACCGTGTTTCTGATGGTATGTGGATAATCAGGTACCAGGGGAGATAGCCTGGGGAAGCTGTGAAGTGTCTGCAAGCAGAAATTTGTCAGGACAGGCTGGACAGGCACCTGTCAGGATGTTCATGAAGGCAATGAAGTGATTATAAATAGTCTTATTCAACATGTTGCTGCAGTTTGTATGTGCTATTGCTGTCTAAGCGTAATAGCCACCACAATATTCTCTTGCATCAATGACATTGTAGATGCTGTTTAACCTGACATATGCAAAATTCATCAAGTATTTATTTCGTCTGAGTAGCAGACTCCCCATATAAATACATGAACTCATATTTAGACTGTATTTGCAGCACGACTGAAAAGTACCGAAGAAATCTAAGCTCGTTCTGGGATTACGGTCCTGCCTGTTTGTTTTGGCATGAGAGTTTGGGGTCTGGAAGAGAAGGATGGGTAGCAAGGGGGAGGATCTGTTTTAAAAATATATACGTCTTCTGCAGACCTTGTAAGGCATCCAGCGGGAGCTGCTTATAGCTAGGGCCGGAGAGAGCCGCGGGGGTGGTTTTTTGTTGTTTAACAAGCACTTCAGACACCAATTCTTGCAGGGGCTCAGTTACATGGGAGCACACCATGGAGTGTAAGGCAATGGCCAGAACAGAATCCTGTCTCATCCTGGAAGGAAAAGCCACCTCCCATTTGGAGGGCCATACCAAGGCCTTTGAAACCTGCAAGCTCAAGCACTCAGGTTAAGGTCTTGAAATCCACCCAGCTCCAGGGTTTCTTTCCTTTGAAAGGTCTGACTTTCACTCAGGTCTGCCAGGAAGGAGCCCACATATGGTTTACATTTGCAGGCTGAGTGTTCAGAAGAGCCCCTCAATCTCTTCAACAGGCTCAGGATGGAAAAGGAAAGATCCCCTTGGCTGGCATAGTCTTCTCCGTGCAAGAAGGGATTGACCCATCCAGGTGTTGGGTTTTACTTAGGACTCAGTACTTTGTCAGCCAGGCCCTTGCTAAATCCCAGAAAAGACACTATTTTACTGCAAGCTACAAAAATCTCATTTTATTTCCATTTGGGTTTGCTAGAAAGTTTCCATACTAACACACGTGTATGAGTATTGTATTTCTTTTCAATGTATCTGGTAGCACTTGGAGATTTAGAAAGAGTGCTGGGCTTCACTGTTTATTGCTAAACCACAAGTCCCCTTGTCCTTTGCTACCTCCTCCTTAGGTACTAGTCCTGAGGGCAAATCAGTTTTCGATTTTCTTTTCTCCTTAACACACACATCTAAACTTTAGCCAAGCACTTATTTGCTTTGATTTCAAAGACTACATCTACCACAAAGCTCACTTTGACAATGTGCAATGTTATGAAAAAACTACTGAGAGAAAAATTGAATCCAGCAGTGTTCAAATACTATTCAAAAGAGACTAATCAGCCAAAATTAAAGCTTCTTCCCATGACGGAATCATTCTTCATCTCTCTCTGAACCTACAGTGAAATGAAGTCTTTTACTCTGGGCACAGAATGCAGCAGAATCCTTCTGTTGATTCCTTATTTTCTGCAAAAGCCATCATTTCTTTCCATGCAAGAAGCATAACCTCTTCTGCAGGCCATCTTAGTTACTGGAACCACATCTGTCTTCTCTATGCAAATAACATTTTGATTTTCCTTCTGTATTGGCTTGATTTTTTGAACTTCTCTGTGATTTTTATTCCTACTTCAGTTTTTAAAAACTGTGACTCAACGCTGTAAGAACTAAAATGTGTAATATGGTATTAACGTTTCTTAATGTTAATTAACAAACTAGTATTTTCCCTTTCCTTAGTCAGAGAAAGCTCAACCAAATCCTTCCCCTCCTGGTGTTCCTCCACCAGTTGCTCACTTTTCTGTCCATGTCTCGGTTTAAGGAAAAAACCCCTCTGCTGCCTTCTGCATGATCTCCTGTGCTGCAGAGTATAATTACAGTCTCCCTAACCTCATCCTTAATGTCTTTATTCTGCTTTTAAGTGCCTCTTCTCAAATCCCTTTTAAATCCCACTTCCCTGCTACTTCCATGAGTGATGTACTTTAAGGTGCACTGATAATTCAACCTCTCTGAATTTTTCCCATCACCTTTACCTGTCTGATCTAACCTTATATTAGCAAAAGGCAGAATGTGGCTAAACAGTGTGTGTTGTTATTTTTAACAGTAAGAGCTTAAAAGTAGAGCACCAGTTACATTACGAAAGGCATAAAACATGCAGATTCTATGTGGTTGTCAGGACAGCTTCAGTAACGCTTCATGACAGATTTGGATGCAGAAATCTTGGGCATCAGTAGCTTTAGCGAGTGAGAGGGATTTAAAGGTGGAAAACACAAAAGAGTAATTGGTGTTAATGAATGCCTCAACTGAGTATTGCTAGGATCATAAGGATAACATGCATTAGTTACTGATATCCAACATTATTAGGTAAAATCACATTGATCTGATTATTAATCAATGAAGATGCCTCGCCAGCGTAGAGGCAGAAATTGCTATTTGCAAGAAGGCATGATGGAGCCAGTTTTCCTGTGTACTTTTGACTGGGAGCAAACAGGTCTATCACTTTACTTTTGCTTGTTGTAGGGTTTGTCTGGCTACAGTAATAGATTAAAAAAACTTGCAAAAAACCCCATCCACACAAAGCTGTTGAAGAACTTTGATCCTTTGTGAGGCAGCCCTACAGGGGAGCAGTCCTGGGGAGTCAGTCCTTGGGTTCAAGCCCTGCACCCAAGCTTTGGATACGATGCACGGGGGTTATTAGGCATCTCCAAAACAGGCTCTACAAAATCTGACACTAAGGTAGCTATGAGGAAAGGCTGAGGAGAAGGAATTAAGCCTGAACCCCTGTGGAATTTTACACTTTGCTTAGGGCCAGACTTGCAGCAAAGCATCTGTGAGGGGCTGGCACCACATCAGTGCAGAAATTTCTGATACAAAACAAAGAGGAGGAAATCCTTCTCATTTTTTCTCCCCCCTGTAACAAGCATACAGCGATTAGAGCACTTAAGCTGGATGTTACAGATTCATTTTTTTCAAAGGGCGTTAGGATTGGGGTGGCTCTGTACACAGTAGCAACCTCTTAGTGCCACGGGAAATACACTGATCTGACTGCCTAAGGCACGCAGGCCTCCAGGGCTAGCCATAACTGAAAATGGAGAAGAACAGGTGTGCATTTTATGTATATATTTTTGTCGTCAGGGGCATAAATTCCCTGTGGTGGAGACATAAATATGTTATAAACATAAATATATGATGAGTGCTCCATTATGGTCTCAGCCTCACTTGTAAGAGTCATCGCCTGGTTTTGTAAGACTGAGTAGAATCAGTTCAAGATACCACCAAAAGAAAATAGCAGGGAAAAAAAAAATCTCTGGACCATAGCTGGAAATAGATAAATAGTCGAGTTTGATGCTCATTTTGGTGGGGATCTTGGCAGGAGTATATGAACAATTGTTACAAGTTAAAAAAAAAAACCAACATCACTTTTAATTGTGCAGGTTTGGGGAGCAAAAATCTATTGTACTGTGTATTCTTAATGCAGGAAAACCAAATACTAGAGAGGAGAGTAAGGTGTGACAGGCTGACACTTGGAACTCTGGTTTGGGGGATCAGAGGGTGGGGGAAGTGAGAATGTGGGGTGGAGACTTCGAGGGGAGGCATCTGGTAGAAGAGGCAGAGCAGGAGGCATGGATGCTACCTCTGCCAGCGCTCACCCAAGTACAATGAACGATCAGGGTTTAAAACCTAGTATCCCTCTGCATCCCAAGCATTTGGAAAGGACTATATTTGAGGATCTACTCTTGTCCCACTGACAATTTGTCCTGGTTTCAGCTGGGATAGAGTTAATTTTCTTTCTAGTAGATGGTATAGTGTTATGTTTTGGGTTCAGTATGAGAAGAATATTGATAACACATTGATGTTTTCAGTTGTTGCTAAGTGGTGTTTATACTACGTCAAGGATTTTTCAGCTTCTCATGCCCAGCCAGCAAGAAGGCTGGAGGGGCACAAGAAGTTGGTAGGGGACACAGCCAGGGCAGCTGACACAAACTGGCCAAAGGGGTATTCCATACCATGTGATGTCATGCCCAGTATATAAACTGGGGGGAGTTGGCCTGGAGGGGGGGATCGCTGCTCAGGAACTAACTGGGCATCAGTCAGTGGGTGGTGAGCAATTGCATTGTGCATCACTTGTTTTGTGTTTTCCAGTCCTTTTATTATTATTGTCATTTTATTATTGTTATTATTATCATTCTTAGCTTCTTCCTTTCTGTTCTATTAAACTGTTCTTATCTCAACCCACAAGTTTTCCTTTTTTTTCCCCTGATTCTCTCCCCCATCCCAGGGGGGAAGTGAGTGAGCGGCTGCATGGTGCTTAGTTGCTGGCTGGGGTTAAACCACCACACAATTAAAACCAAGATGTCTCTTTAATAAGGTGCTAAAATATTGCTGCTCTGTAGTTATGTCATGGTTTTGTTATGGCTGCTTGGGACAGAGGGGCAGGTCTAAAATGTGTGTGGAGGGGACACAAAACCCAATGAAGTTGTGTTTAGGGAATGCTGATGCTGTTTACCACAGGTCTGTGGAGGACTGGACAGTTGTTGCACGTATAAGGGGAGCTGGATCTACATGAATCTGGGCTAAGAAAAGAATAAGGCTGGGTAAGCCTAGTAGTCCTGAGAGCCGGTGCCCAGTTTCTCATTAAAAGCACACTGGAGGCAGGACAGCCTCAGCCGCGATGGGAACCAGTCATCCCTGCTGCACAGGGAGAGCCTCACCGTGCACAACCTGACTTGCTCCAAACCCTCCGAGTTTGAAGGATGTGTCTTTGTTAAAACACCACCTTGTACTTCAGCAATAGTTTTCATGCCATCCGTCTGCAGCCTAAGAAACTACCATGTATCTATGTAGGGCACTAAGAGCTGGAGCCACCTCACTTTTTTTCCTCCAGGCAGCAAGGAGACCCTTATCCGAAATGGGATATCGAACCTGCCATTACTGCAGGGACCTTCACAAGCTGTCACTTGGGTTTGTTAAAGGAGGGAAGGCATTTTTCCTGGAGGCAGCGGGAACACTGCAACCCCATGGGAAGGATGGCAGCAGAGTAGCCTGGAGATGGGGCGGGGTGAGGAGCTGGGAGCACTGGCAAACCCTTGTTTTAATGTGGACGGTGCTGGGGAGAGGTCTGGGAGGGCGTCTGCTTCGCCTCTTGGTCCTTGCATCCCTGTGGCATCCCTGGCAGAGCCGCGCATAATGCCCCTCATGCCAGTGCATGCAGCTGTAGGGGCACACATCCTGGTACTTGCTTTGGGGGTTTCCACCGCCCTCCCCTACCTAAATGCCGATGTCACCAGCCCAACGCCGGCTTGCTCACCTAAGAGTGCGGGTGCTTATTTGTTTTTTAAGCTGTAAATTTAGACCCTTATCTGCATTGTATACCCAAGGGCTGCTCCGCACCATTGCTCTCTTCCTTCATTTCTCCTCCCCAGTGCTGAACAGCTTGCCTTTTCCTTCCGTGGCTCTGGAGTGATTTTTGGTGTGTCATCCTGGGGACTGCTCAGTAAAGCCCTCACAGCCACCAAAGGTCAGGCGTGCCACAGGAATGCCTATTAATAGGTCTCAGGTGCTGGTTATGCCTAAACCGTTGTTTCCTGGAAAAAGGCACCTTGGGTCCCCCTGGCCAGCGGCTCTCTGGACTGCGGCGAAGGCGTAGGGCCAGGCCGGCACCCATGGGATGCCCCTCTGCAACGCACCCTCTGTGAGCGGGGACGCGGTGTGCGGGGGAGTAGTTTAAGGAAGAAAAAAGCCGTTTAAGCACTGCTGCGTGTGGGACGAGGGTGCAATTTGGTGTAGGCAAGCCTGCGTGCTCAGCCGGTGCCCTGGGAGCTGCCTCTTCCAGCCGGTGCCGCCGGGGAGCCGGGCAGCATCTTTGGAGGCCGGGGCTGCTCTCCCCCTCCAAGGGCTGCCCGGGCGCCTTTATTCCGGCAAACCCAGACGTTTAAAATAGGATTTTGTTCAACCGGCGTTAAGTGACGCCGGCTCTATGTATAGTCCGCGCCTGGGACCGGCCAAGTGACGCCCGCCTCGGAAACACCCGGAGCGACCCGGGCCCGTCCCGGGATCCTCCGTGGGCCGACCACCCCTCACACACACACACCCCCCCTCCACCCCCGGTGACGGTCCGGCGGCTGGCTGCCGGTGCGGGGGGAGCTGCGCCCGGCCCGACCCCTCCGCCCCCCGGCGGTGATGGCGGCCCGGGACGGGAGCCGGCG
>JAVJGG010000007.1:34791631-34828106 GCA_035590195.1 Aviceda cuculoides
GGTGCTTAGAGCGAAATTTCACGTTGCAGTTTACAAGATACAGGTTTGCACACACAAACTCAGGGTTTACAGTTTCACCCGGTGTACTTGAAAGGAAAAAAATGCGTAGAAAACAAGTGCCCAGGATTTCAACGTGTATCTGTTGGAGGAAAATTTTACAGGGTTTTTTTTAACTGCCTGTGGAGACGAAAACAATGAAATGAGGCAATACCACTAGCTATTTATTTTCTCAGGGGAGATTTCTTCAGTGGAATGTGTCAATCCTAATGTCAAACAGCATTTGCTTAATTTTGTCTATTACTAAAGAGACTCCATGTTTGCGTCAAGGGGTCAGGTTTGCAAGGAGCTTTGCTTCTCAGACCTGGTCCAGCAAAGCCTTCACATGCATCTCCAACTTCAAATATCTAAGCAGATTCCTGGGAACTTCAGTGGAAGCACAATCATTTTTTTTTTCACCCATCAACGCAACGCTTTGCTAACTTGGCTCAGAGCGCTGAGTGCCTTGCAGACCCGAGTCCCGCGTTCGTCACTTTATACATATAAAACCGGAGCTCTGGGCTTGAGTCTAGCCAGACCCAGCAGATAATGCCACAAAAGGTCGCCAGAAAAAAATCTGGTAATATGGTGCTCCTCCATGAATGCCCAGTGGTGAATTTCTCCAGCCAATGGGGTGATGTGTAACCACATATCTTGGATTAGAGTCAAGCCCTCCGTGTCAGGGTTCACAAGCTGCTAGTATTATATGTTTCACAGTGCAGTCATAGTATGTTACAGCTGAAATTCACCCTGTGTGCAAAGCAGGGCAAAATCCCGTGCACCACTCGAGTTCCCTCCCAGCCCTGACGTCAGGGTTTGGGGTCTGCAACGGCCGGGCAGCCACTTCCACACGTTTTAGGTCAGGATCCAATTAAAAGTTTGAGCGGGACTGGAGTGATGCACGAATGTTGTTCTGGTCTTTTGCAGCAGGGTCGGCTTCACTCAGTTAAATTTAATCCTTGGTGAATCACTTGGTGAATGGTTTAAAATGTATTTATGGGTTGTGTGGGTTTTCTTTTTTTTTCCCTTGTCTGCATTCAAAGCTACCTTTACTCTCTAGTGTTGATGGCCAAAGTGTCATTCCTTATGCTTACAAATTACCAGTAACTTGTGGCTACCTGAGAACACATACTTTAAAAACGCTTGTGTTTTTTTCCCCTTTTTCTGTTTTTGTTTTCTTTTTTTTCTCTTTTCTTTTTCCTCCATTTTGTAAAAGCGGTGGGTTATCAGTGTAGATATTTAAAAGTGCAAATGTGAAGTAAGGTTAATGATTGCTAAGAGGATGTGGGTGGTATGTCTGATGAGAGAGCGGTGGGCTATTAGGCAAAGGGGAAAATGCTGTGAACGCATTGTGTTGATGATTGTTGCCTGTGGGGGGAAAAAATTAAAAAAGAAGATATATAACTGGAGAAAAATGGACTCTTTGAGCTGCTCTCAACGTAGATGACACTGTGGCAAGTGCGGAGCCAAAGCCCAAAGTGATCCCGCTGCAGGATGCCATGAGCCTGGGATTGAAGGACAGTGGAGTCACTCTGAGAATTGCACTAGCAGCGTGTTGCACGTCGGGAATGCTTCAGTATGTCATGACCACGTGAGAACGGACTGTCTGAAACCACAGAGTACCAAAGTTCGTAACTGAATGAGTTAGCATTTGTATTATGTTGGGGTTTTTTTTGAATGTTATGATAAATAAAATGTATTTTTCAGTAAAAGACACACTGCAAGTAAGCCTGCAGTTCCCTGCTTGGTCGTACGTTTGTGAAGTTACCTTTGCTGTTGTGCAGAACAAGTGATAACAGAGGCATTACTTGGTTCGACGTGTAAATGGTAACAGAAGAAAAGATTTCACTGGAGAGCAGATCCAAAACCCTGCACTCAAGAGTCTCCCTGAGTTTCTCCCGATGTTGTAAATCTCTTTCTGACCTGATCTCACCATTTATTCTGCCCTCTTAGGACAAAAGGGAAGTTGGAGGCATTGCTTCATTTTACTTTCTTTGATTATTTTTTTCCCTCAGATATAACTTAAATGAAAAAAGAACTCCCCAGTTTCAGTGGGCTAACTTTGACTGGTATATGGGTTTGGGTATCCAAAGAACTGCATCTTTGTCTGTTGTAATGTGTTCAGAGAGAGCAATTGGTGGGGTGAATAACTTTTTTCTGTTCATTCTCTATGTTATTTTCATTGTCCAATATTGTGATACAATCAAAAATAGGATCACTTTATTAGTGGATAGCAGTATTGCTTGATTTATTGCTAGGAAAAACCTTTTGCTGCTTTCATGTGTTCCTTCTACCCTAATGGAGATTGAGTAGCTTTCTGATGTTAAGTCCAAATGTTTAAAAAAGCACAAGTCAAACACCGAAAAATCACAAAATGGACTTGAAAATGAAAAGATTAATTTTGCAGTTTAAAAGAACACTTTCACTTCTCAGTTTTCAGTATTTAAGGGGCACATTATAATGATCTTCCTTTTAGTCATGTGCCCTAGGTGCTTAAAGGAAAAGAGATTCCCACCTCGTTATTCATCTGCAAGTAATACAGTATGAAGACGTCTACTGCGAATTTGCTGTATCATTCCAAGACATGGCTACACAGTCTTCCTACTTCGCTGGAAGCACAAGTTTACTGGTAAAACAGTGGTTTGGTGTTTGTGACATTCTCCCTCTCTCTCTGGATTCTTTGAAACGTATACCTTAGCATTGCATTTAGAATAGTTGTCATCAGTGGCTTCACTGCCAATGTATAGTTAGTGATTCCTACACACAGATACAAATGGGTGAATTGGCAGACCCAAAAGACTTAAGAGAGGCATGAGAATAGATGGCGAAAGGAAGAATTGGGAAAAGGGGGGGGATGAACTGGGAAGAGTGCAGCCACACAGGCTTAGCTCAACAGGAGCAAGCTGGGTGACCGCAAGAGATCAAAGGATGACCAAACCAGAACCAAATTAATAGTGGGTGTGTAGAGCAGAGTGAAAGGCCTTAGATCACTTTGTTCGAACTAGAGGAGTCTGAAATTGCAAATGGACCTAGTGTTGTCAACAGGGACATGTGGGAACTGCTCCTTTACTTTTCTCCAAGAAGAGCTCCTGGAGCCTGATTTCCGTGGACCTCTGTAACGAGCTCTTGACAGCACTGCTGGTTTCTCACGACAGATGGACATGTTAAGCTGAAACCTCTACAAAAGAGAGGTCAAAAGTAAATATGCTGAGACATGAACTCTAACCTTTCCCTAAGGGGCCCAGTCTTGCAGCCAGTGTTTGTCCAAACAGCAAATTGCATCACGCTGCAAGAATCCACTGAAATTAAAGGGAGAGGGTTTCTTATGATACCTTAAATTAAACTGAAAAGTCAGATGAAATATGTCTGGGATTTTCAAGGATTGGTGGAGAAAATCTTAGGAGTTTCTGAATAGTCTTTAAAACATCACTAATAGGAATGGCAAGACCAAAAGGTAGAAATGCAGCACTTTTTTGTCAGGAGTGGGAACAAAGCAAAATGAGAAGCAGATAATTTCCTGATGTCAGATCTAAGCAAGCTATCCAGGATAAAACAAAGCACTTAAAAAAAAAAAAAGAAAAGAAAAAAAAGAAAAGAAAAAGCACCTATTTTAGAATTGCCATCATCTTGGGTTGTTGCAATTGAGAACAAGTAATCTGCTTGCCAAACCCAAACTGTATCCCTAGTCTATCCAGCTGTTTTATTTTTGACAACCTGTCATCTAGTTACCAAATTCGAACCTGATGCTGCAGACTAGTGCCTGCCAGCCCAGCTCTGCCACTGACCCACTTTGCATTGACCTCTGCTGGACAAGGCACACAGTTCAAGTTGAAAATGTGGTTAAAAACCTTGCTCAGCCAGGACGCCTGTTTATTTTGTTATTTTTGACAAATCCTCCTGTGTTCTAAGGTACAATTGCAGCATGCATCTCTACCCGATGCTCTCAGTAAGTCAGAGTTGACTTTATAAGTTAACATGTATTCGCTGGAAATCTGGGCTAAGTATTTTACAAATTGTTGCATGTGTGTTAACCCTAGCACCTTTCACCAAGTATCAATTAATTTTATGAAAAGTAAAATAATTACAATTATGATCTTGTTCCCACTAACAAAGGGAAAGGAAGATGCTGTCAGCGAGATTGCAGGCTGTTCTGAGATCGTGCTGATTTACACCCATGCAGCTCTGGCTGGTATCCGTTATTGGTAGGAAAGAATGCATTTTACCAGCAGTTATTTATGGTCAAGTGTTACAAAAATAATGATGTTTAGTCCCCATATCTACTAACCTGTACTGCACTGATGGCTTGATTCATAACCTCATGAGGAGGTCTGCCTTCCAACCATTGATCTTCATATTTCCCTGTGCTTTCTGCACCAGAATATGTTTAGGAGTGGAGTGAGAAACTGAATCTTGGAATTTGAATATTTTTTTAAGAGTATATGAAAATACTCTTTAAAAATTAGCACTCCTTGAAAGTTTAAGGGGAAAGTTTCAAAATCTCTTTTGCAAGTGGGTTGATTTTTGGACTTAGCTGAATTATCATTGCACTGTTCTTTCTGTGGCTTCTGATTAGAAAGGACCGAGCATTTGTTTGTTTCTCTAAACTTCACATATGAAGGATTGTTTTATTGCTACCATTGCTGCTTATTTAAAAGTATGCATAGTAGCCGCTATTAAAGATGTATGTTGAGTATTTGTGATTAATCCCCACTGATCTGATAAACGCTCATAGTGTTTGCTTTGGTTGTAACCCTAAGTGTGTTTTCACTTCAAATGCAGGCTTAAGCAACGTATTGATTTCACCTTATTTTTAGCAGATTGTCAGTTTTGTTTTTTCCGTAGCCATGGAGCCCACGTAAGGAAGCCGTGGCCTTCCATTGCCCAGCTGTTGGACTAAACCCCTTCTGGAATCCCCATTATGTCCAGCTGTTAGGGTCAGATAGCTTCAGAAGCAAGTGTATCGCTGCGATACCAGGGGGTATCCACGAGGACACGGATCAGTTCTGAAGGAGCAGCACGGGCCTCAGAGGCTCTGTGGGATTTAGTTTCACAGGATGTTGCTGAAGCTGCGAAAGCCACAAAATTGCCCTTACAGGCTGGTTGTCCCATTCTGGAAGACTGGTTTTCAATAGTGCAGATGGGCACATGATTTGCCTCAACAAGTTATGCCAGGGCTTGATGAGTAAATGAAAAAGCAAAAGACACAGATCGGGGTCTCTGAGAGACTTGATGTTTTATGTTAAACAGACCTGCGCATTTCACTTGAAAGAGAAGTTCACCTGATGTTGGTGGCCAGATGCTTGGCAATAGCCAGATTGTCTTTTCGGAATCTTTTTGTAATCGGAAAATATTTTATGTTATGCTTTTTTAAAAGTGAGCACTGATGTTACTTTATTTTTATGTGCCAAAGGGCCCCATTTTACCAGCACACGTTGAGAAGGTTCTTAGATTTGATAAATTTGAGAGGGGGTAAGCCTTGCAGTGGGATTGCTGATACCAGACACAGATCATATGGATACAAATTGCATTATCTAGAACCTTTTTATTCTGATTTTGGGTTGTGAAATCATGGGTGAGCCTGGCAGACTTGATGCAAATTAGGATGTGGAGTTGAGGTCGTCATCTGTTGATATCTCAGTTCTCTACACGTGAAATAGTGATGATAGCTATTTCTTTGTGCCACTCTTTGTCCACCTTCTATATTTAGGGTGTCAGATCACTGCAGGAGGAGACTGCCTCTTTCTAGGTGCATGAATACTTAGCTCTGATCTTATTTTTGTTTTATATGATACAAATAGCGAGTAGTAATAAGAAATGTAAAAGCTTGTCTTCGGTTTCAGTTCCTAAAACAGTAGTGGAGGTGTCAGATGGTGTCTACAAAATAGAGGGTGCAGACTTTGAGCGTGGATATTGAGGGGAAGAGACAGCTTTATGGGAGCCTGGCTGAAAGAAGGAGGACTGTGTTTGGGGAGAAGGAGAGGAGGTTTGGAAGGGAGGAAGGAGAAACTGCCCCTCGTTGAGGGAGGAGGAATGCCTGGGGATGGGGTGTTGCGTAAAATCCTTGGCAGGGGAGTGAGAGAGCGTTTAAGGCTGAGGATCAGGAGCAGTTTTGCTGGCAGCGCTGGCCATGTTATTTCACCGGGGGGTGTCACTGCCAGCAGCGTTGGTATCGCTTTGGCCTTAACTCATCTCTGGTAAGTGTCGACACTGAAGAAGGGCACCTAGGTCTTGCCTCTCCTCTGGGCAGAGGATTTGGGCAGGCACCTCCCGCACGTGGTGCGTCCTGCTTGGGGTCTACACCACCCTCTGGAGATACCTCCATCTCCTGACTAGAGGGGGAGCCCAGGACAAGTGGGTGTCCGACTTACGTTACTGGTTCCTATGTGGTGGTGGTGAATTAAATGGTTCCTCTTGCCCTTATCAACACCATTCCTTCCCTAACAAGAGGCTTTCCCAACCCAGAAGGTAATGGGCAAAAACCAAGATTGAAAACCAAACAATTTTTTCATGGTGTATTTTTACCTGTTTTATTAATGCTTTGACTAGAAGTGTGTCAGCATTTTCAGGAAAGAAAACAAGCAGAGTTATTTTTTCAGATTTCTGCACTCTCGGGTTTTTTAAAGCACAAAAGACTTTGGATATTTTTTTTTTTTTATTCTTGTAATACTTTTTTTTTTTTTTTTCCCCATGAAAATCTATGAGTTTTTCCTGCCTGGTTTTGGTTTTTTTGAAAAACAATTGTTCCTGGCTTTTTATTTTACTTTTTTGTGACCAGCACTCACCCACCTTGTCCTATATAAATTAAATCAGATGGATCATGTCAGAGATCAGTTGAGCTGGAATGAGGTATATTCTTTCTTAATCTGCAATGCTGTAAAGGTAAAATGTTGTTGGTTTTTTTTACACAGTTCCTATGAGGACACTGCTTGAATGAGCAAAGAGGTATAAGTCATTTTAATCAGAGCACTTGTATGAGTAGTGATTACTTTTTTGTATTGAAATATGAGTCTAACTTACCTAGAAGAAAATGTTCTGGCTCTGCACAGGCTTCGCTGGACTGTGCATTCAAAATGGATTTCTTTCAGGACCTTTTCCTTCATCATAGTTCAGAATTGCGTTAGTAGGTGCTCATTTTTTAAATACACCTGCCTTGATTACACACAGGGACACAGATTTTTCAGGAGGCAACCTTGAAGGGCAACCACTATTGGCTTAATTCTGCTCCTGGTGATAACTACAGAAATTATAGCATTGATTTCAATGGGAACAGAATTAAGGCAACCGTGTGGAAATGTCACCCCACGTTTTTAATCAATTGTATTCAACTATAGCAGTTAATAAAAAAACCCCAAAAGATAAATAATAATAATAATAATCAAACTCTGACTTCTTAAAAAAAGGGAAAACCCTTTAAAATCGTGTAAAATAAAACCTGCTTTTTCGTAAACAGGCAATACTGAGTAAGCAGGAATTCATGGTCTCATTTAGGTGTGAATCGTACTTGAATATTTGAAGGAGGATTGGTCATAGGCCTAAACCACCTAAATACTTTAAAATACATTCATAAATAATCATTCTTTATACATCATAATTGTTCTTACTGCATGTCAAAAACATGGACTTTGGTATTCCCCAAGAAAGAAAAATGAGGGATTGTTTTTGCTCTTGGCACAAAAAAGTAAAAATAAAGAACTAGCACCACCCTTAAGGGAGTGCATGGAATACTACCAAATTGGTCTCTATTTGCCTCAGCTTTTTTTTTACAAAAGTCTTAAATATAGGTTCATATGTAAACACTGTGCATGCACTGCGAGTTTGATCCTGGCCTGTTGAAATCAATGGCAAATTTCCCATTAACTGCAGTAGTGCAAGATCAAGCTCCACGTTAGTTCGGTACGTACAAGCCTAAGTCATTGAGGGAGACGTGGATTCAGGAAAGCAAAAGCTCAGGTGCTCATTTCAAAACCAGCTGCTGGAGGAATCAGACACTGCGCTGAAAACCTTCCTGCACATGTTGGAATTCTCTTGATGGAGAGGGTATTCATTACCTGCCAACAGTTCTGCTTTCCCTCTCTTTGCAGTGTACCGTCTGCCAGATGGCAGACTTTCATACTTAGTCACGTAACGCCTGTAAAGACACAACATGGTGGTCTGGCATTAGCAAATTTATGCAAAAGCTGTACCCTGTAGTTGAGGCTAGAGATAAACACTTTACATGCAGATGAGATTACACTTCCACAATGTGTAGATATAATCAGAAGATGTTTTAGTATCTGCAGAATAACAGATACTGGGTTTTTAGGATTTCCTGGAGATCCTCAAGTCCTTTAGCTTCTTTCAGGCTTAGCATCTTTTGGATCAGAAAAGCCCAAATGGAAATCTGGCGCAGGCTTTGCAAATGTTATCACCCTTAGGTCTCAGCAAATAGGGTAGGAGGGAGCAGTAAACCCAGCTTCTCACATGGCAATGCAATTACTACTTCTTGGCTGCTGGAAAGCATCTTTTTTTTTCCTTATTGCGCAGTTGTTTAGCTTTCAGGAAAGTTGGTGCCTTAATAAAATATGATAGAACTCAACGGCTGCAAGAGCTTAACACACCAGGTACTTTTGTTGACACTAGTAAATAGCAGATGGTGAAGAAAACTCTCCGCTTCAGCTAGTTTATGGCTATGCATTTACTCTCTCAACAGTGTAATAGAGAACTACTGCTGGCAAACTTTCAGGTTACCATCAGAACTGATTGTACACGAGGGGACCAGTGTCCTGCCACTTGAGTTAGTTTACTTGCAAAACCAAATTAGAAAATTGGACTGAAGTGCACATTCAGAGCAAGTTGTGATCTTCAGAAAGGTCCTTTCTGAAGCTCAGGGGTGAGGGACATGGAAGAATGGGTTAGCAGAGAGGCTGGTGTGTGTAACAGCCTACACGGCACCTGATGGTGTTAGGCTGAAATTTGGCCTCTGTTGTTAATTTCTCATGGCTGTGAACACCAAATGTTCCAGATTCAGCAGCTGGCTGGAAGGACACCTCAGAAATTGTGTGCTCTTAGTTCTTACCTGAACGGAGACTCGACTCTCTCCATCTGTATACAGACTAAAAATGGGTACTGTGAAAACTGCACTGTGGAGATGAAGTCTAACGTTGTTTCTGCTTCCAAAGTGGTTTCCATACCAGTTTTTACAAAGAAGGAATCCACCTCAGTGTTACCGGCTAGAAACATGGCTACCCTGCAAATAAATTCAGGCATTACAATTAATTCAAAATGCATTAAGAAAAAGGAAATTAAATTGGAAGCAGTCCTACCATCCATACTTAAAAACTGCCCTCAAAGGAGCCTGTTCTTCAGGTAAAGGTATATAGATTCAGATGAGACCAGTAGGAACTGGTATTACCCAAGTGGAAAGGAAAAGAGAAGTACAAATGTTCTCCCATGCACATAGCCGTTGTTTAATTTTAACTCATCTGCAAGGTCTTTTACATTTAAATTCTTCTCACTGGGACTACCGGGGCTCAGGATCCTGAGCTCTCTACAGCTATAGCGCACGCTGGGAGTATCTCACCGGTTCTTGACGCTGGTTTTGGATTCCCTGTACCACAGGCTGAACTCCATCCCTCCCGAGATGTCGATGGCCAGGCCACCCAGGAACTCCGCGCTGGCCCTGGGCCCGGACTGCAGCTGAATCTCCTAGAGCCGTCAGAAAGCACAGGTAGATCCCCGTTACTGACTGCAGACCTCTGTGGTTTCCTTACTCCCTTTTGTACTGGGTGGCCAAGCCCATAAGCTAGGGCGCCTTAATTGCCACTGTGAATTTGCATTTAATGCATTTTCCATCAAACATCAAGTGTGCTCATGGCTTCTTGAAACCTCTGCAGCTGGACTGGAAATGCATCACGTGGAGTCCGTTTCGGAAGTGATAATATAGCTTAGGGTCATGGCAGCTCATTACTTTTGAGTTTTGACACACAGCCAAGATTTTAAGGTTCACTCAGCTCAGCAATCTAACTCACTTTATATAGTTGTCCTGCTTCCCTAAGAACTGGTGGATTAATTCACTGTTTTAAAGGAACCATTTATTTGGGAAAAGTTTATTTCAATCATGTCCCTTGTGTCCAGGACACTTCCTTCTCTCTCCCAGCTGGTTTTCTCCCTCCTCCTGGGTTTCTGTGCCTGCAGTATTCTCAGCACTTGTAATGCTGCAGCCTTTTGTAGGGCATGTGAATACCCAATTTCCTCCCCCTTTTTGATGTTCAGGCACCTTAAAAGTCTCTCTTCTCTTCTCAGCTATTCAGTAGCCCAGTGGTTCCAGCTAATCTTGTCTCAAGATTTAAGAAAGAAGCAAGCAGAGACAGTCTAGCTTCTGATCGCTATAGCAAGGAGCAACATTTGGGGAGGTTTTTATTCAGAGCACTGAGGTTTTCCTGCTGTAATCGAGGACTTGGATAATTATGGTGGCTGTATATGGTTACATCACCTTTTAAGGTAAATAAACAA
The DNA here is from genome assembly GCA_035590195.1 of Aviceda cuculoides. NCBI lineage: Eukaryota > Metazoa > Chordata > Aves > Accipitriformes > Accipitridae > Aviceda > Aviceda cuculoides. The sequence goes on from JAVJGG010000007.1 coordinate 34,802,159, forward strand.
TCTCTGAAACAATCTCCTTGGCAGAACCAACTTTGCAGTCAGTTGCTGCTGAAGTGGGTGTGAGATTTAATGTAAGAATGCAGTGGGCTGGCTGTGGCTTATAAATCCAGCACACCCCCAGCAAATGCGGTCATATTGTGCTCTGATTTCTTATTTTCACCCAAGTAAAAATCATGGGTTGGAACTGTGGTCTTTCTGAAATCAAAGGGAGTTTTTCTACTGACTGCAATGGGGCAAAGAATACTTTCCATGTTGGTCTGTTTAGGTGTGGAGATAAAGCTTCTTTTACTTTATTTTACTATGTTTTTAGTTGGGACTGAATTGGTGGGTAGCTGTTAATGAGCAAGGAGGTAACAGTATACGTTCTGGCAGAGACATGTACACACAACCAGAGGAGCAGATATTTTTAGATGCATTGTCAAATTACACCTAATAATATTAGAGTAGGCTTGGTTTGCAATGGCTGCACAATTTAAGGATTTAAAGGCTACCTAGAATTAAGTCAGGTTTGCCACTGACACCTGCGGAGAAGCTAAGGAGCACTTGTGTTTTACTAGCTCATCTATTTCCTTATTTAGAGCTCAGTCCTGTCCTTCGCCTCATGTGCAAATCCAATCTAGGCTGATGGTAGATGTAAATCACAGGGACCCAGCCTCCTCAGGAGCGGTATTTTCCTTTCCCTTCCTATTTTAAGCTTTGTGTGTCATTTGCAGTGGAAAATGTGATCCGAAAGATCAGAATTGGTAGTTTGTTACTGTTTAAAATGCTGAAACGTGCTACGTTTCAATTAAAAAATAGTTTATTTATGTATTGCACTGACAGTGCTACTGTAATGCAGTGCAGAGACGGCTGAAACAGGCACTTCTTTGAGAACTGGCTATCTTCCACTGGGGTCTGGCTTTCACATGGTATCTCTGACCTATTAATACAGTATTTATTTTCTCTGTGCTTCTGGCAGGTGTGTTGCCTAGGAGAAATATTAACACTACTGAACTTTAATGTAGGTGACTTAGGAGTCTCAAAAAAAGTTTTATCAGAGCTGTTTATTTTATAGAGGGAATTATAACTTCTGGATGGTTATTCTTAGCCCTCAGACAACTCTATGAGAACTGGCAATGGCTGTAAAATACACTCTGATTTCAGTTTGTGGAGTTATGTGAGAAAAGATATTACAGATGGTGGGTGGGAGTGTAAGCTTTAGAAGCAATATTACTAACTTGGAAATCACCTCTCCAAAATGTGCCTATTGTGATTACTGCAGCTGTAAAGTTAATGAAAGGAAGCTATTTGCCAGGGGGGGAGTTATTTAGTAGATTTGACAGCACTTTGAGTACAACTGTTCTGGTCTTTCTGTGCAAAATTATCCTTATAAACAGCAATAGGGGAGCAGAACTTTTCTAATATTTAAAAATCACTTTTCTCAAAATCAGGCTGCACCAATGCAAAAATTGCAACCCAAATATTACATAAGTTCTTTCCTGACAATTCAGTTGCCTTATTTTTAGGTTCCAGTCTTGGCTTCCAAGCCGTCCTTTTGATGTTTGATCTCAACTGCCCTGTCTGTATCTTACATTTGGTTTTTGCCAGTTCTGAAATCACACTGTGGCCAGCTGCAGCACACTGAGTTTTGGTATTGTAGAATGGGCACTGTTTCCCATGCCTGGTTTCCTTCTTTGAAAGAAGATAAATCCACATTTGGCTTGGTTGTCTACAGTCTGAATTTGTAAAGGGGCTTATGTTCTGGGCAAGGTCTGTCCATGCTGGCCAGGGAAAGTGGAGGTAGTACTCAACTATCAGGAAGCTAGATTAATTACAGCTCTCTTGCACTGTTTTTCCTCAGTTCCAGTGTTACGCCATTCACACTTCCATTCTGACAGTGTTTTCTGGTACAGTTGTAATCACAGTTCAGGGACTTGACAGGTGAAAGCATTTCCAATGAAGCTTAACTGGGTTATGTGGAAGTGCCCAAACCATGTTGATGTTGATGTTGACGTGGAACGTAGCTGTAAAACCATTCTTAGAAAGGTGTGCTGTGTTTAAAACACAGCTCAGCCTGAAGCTGTCTTCAAGAGTGTTTTAAACAATTTTTGCCTTTGTGGGGTGTAGAGGTAAGAACAAGTGCCTTTTTGGTTGTGAACACACACTTTTGGCTGTGTCCACCGCTTCAGTCCCAAAGAGCTTAGGTAGCAACTGTGCTAGTGGCAACCCAGGAGAGAAAGCAGGGCGGGATCCTATCTCATCACACTGCTGCTCAGGCTTCCAGAGTCGGTGAGTGACCAAAAATGTGATACCCTGATACTGTTAAAAATGGCACACAGTCCCAGCCCTGGTGTGCCCCAGACTTTTGTGAGGTTCTCCAAAGTCGAGGAGTGGAGAATCTGCTGGCTGGCAGAGCTCTCAGGGTGCCCAGCCAGCTGATTCAGCCAGGGTATGTATGGAGCTTGGTGCATGCACAGCAGTTGGAAATATTTAGTTCTGTAAACACCACGCTCGTATGCTCAGGACTGGGCATGATTATCTTTCTCACCTCTGCGGTCTGTTTGTTAAATAGGTCATGGTAAAGTTTTTGCCCGTAATCTGCGTGTGAACTGTAAAGCATTGTTGGAATGAGCTTTAGTTAGCCAATTTGTGCACTACATGGGAAGCCCTCTAGACTTATAATACCATTATAAAGGGGCTGAGCTGGGTTCAGGATGGGGACAGCTGTCACGTGCAGTGGGGGAGTTCTGTGTGATTTTTGATCAGAGTGGATTTTCTCATCATCTGCTTTTGGCATTTTCCTTTGCCAAGAATTAAAGGGGACATGTAAAAAGTAAAGTTCAAGCCTCCAGATGTTTCATGAGCTGAGTGCTGCTGTTAAATCCACAGGTTCTAAGGAGATCCCTGCTTGGGAAGAACAAAAATATCAAACCAAATGCTGGCCCTGCACTTTCAGAGAGATGTCCAGATTTTCGGTCCTCCAGTAATACATTATATAGCTGGTTATATTTGTATATGAGTCTAATTTGAGCATAAAAGTAACAGATCATTTGGGGTGACAGTTGCATAAAAACTGCGTCATCCTCATTTTAATTCCTCATTTTGCCTAGCAATAAGCATTTGAAATTTGGACCTCTTAGCATTGTTCTTTGAAGGCTAGTTCTCTGGGAAAGTTTGAGTACCAGTGATTCATTCATTCAGAACCTGCCAGTTATTGCCTAATTGGATGTAAGGTCTGTGGACAACTTGTGAAGAGGAAAACTTAGGTGGTCACATGCAACAATACTGTATTACAAGAAACTGTGGGAGGGGATGCTGTAGCTGATAGCAATATGAGTTTTCTACAGGAAACTCAGTTGGATTTGCTATTATTCAGTGTTACTTTGTTTTCTAGAATGATATGTGTTCTCACTTTTGTTCTTGATTGCTTTTCATGTAATTTCATTCTGTTTTTTAATACCTATTACTTTTCTATTGCTCCCATAGTAAGAGAAGCCTATGTAATATTGATCAGGTTTGTCAACATTGAATAGAAAGAAAAAAAGATGTCCTACATAACGGTGTGGGGGAAGGACCATCTGTGCTTAAGAGACAGAAGAAGAAGCAAACAGTGTGCTATTAGTACCTGTGAGTAATCTGTCAGGAGGATAAGTCCTTTCACCACGTTAATGGGATCTCCAGTTGCTGAGAGCATTTTAGACATTAAATCACCGTACCCTTGGAAAAATGTAACTGGCCTGAGTTGGACATCAAACAGAATGGCTGACATGCCAGCAAAGGAGTCCAGGTTTTCCTCCCCTTCATCAGGAGTTGCAGCTATTATGGATTCCAGACCTTGAGCTTCAATCACCACCTAAGAAGCAACGGTGACACAGAATCAATGAAAAAAGACTGCCTGGCCCAGGATGTTAGCAACCCTGCACATTTTCTTAATGTCTAAGAGCCTAACTCTAATTTATGTAGTTGTAGATGAAAAAGTATGGGGTTAAGAATTAAGGGAGATAGGTAGAGCAGATACAAAAATGGAAGATAAAATAATATCATGGCATGTATTTTCCCTTCAGATGCAGGCAGAATTTGCCCACGTGCAGATCACACCCCCAAGCCTACTTTTCTTTCAAACATATTTTCCTTTATTCATATGGCTATTTTCCACAGACAGTTGGGAGGAAAGCCCAAAGATGTTCCGCAGCACAATTTTTGTCCTGCAGAAATTCGGGAGGATTATAATACTGAAGGTACTTGCCATCGTTAAGAAAAGTCCAAAATAGAGGCATCTCATTTAAATCTCTTTGATTTGTACATTTGATCTACTCCTTGTATTTCCATTCTATGTTATACCCGAAACACAGGTCTTGATTTTACAAACTTGCAAAGCTTTTACTGATTACATCAGATAAACAGTGTAGGCTTCAACCAGAGACAGAACTTGATATATGGTACAGAGCAAAACACCTGTCTTTTTGGTTAGGGCAAACATGTGCCTCATTGGCTGTTGTGAGTTTCTTTTCCCCCTGTTACTGGCTTGTTCTCTGCTCAGTGCAGCAAACCTCATGGTCTTAAGCATTAGCTGAATTGATTTAGAAGCTGTAAGAAGAGGACAACATACTGGCTTAGTTTTTATATATGGTGTGGCAGTTACCTGGCTGGCATGAAGTTCAGCATTTCTATTGAAAATATGGATGTTCACGTTACTTCTCCTTAAAATGCCAGAGCCTGAATAGAGGATGTCAAGGCTGTAGGTGGATGATACATCAGGACCACCTTAAAAAAGAAAGAAGGTACCTGTGACTAAACTAGTGGATTAATCAAATGTTCGGGAATACAAACAGGGTTGAAAGGCAGTTTCATGGTTACATACGTGTAATATAGCCAGAGTAGGCAGAGGAAGAGCCCGTCTTGGAGAAGCGATCGTAGTTATGAGCACGCATGTCCTTCAGAACTTGCCGAACTATTTTGCTGTAGTATTTCAAAACAAATAAACAAACAAAACCAGAGAGACAAAAATGTTACGGTACCGAATGTATTACTGTTCTGCAGAAATATAAAATTTGAGAGAGGGTGAATTTCCCTGTAGGAAAGAGAGTCTTCAAAACCCTCACATTTTCCCACTAAAAATCTGCCCTAACCCAGAGTCTCTTTTCCAATTTCAGCTACTTCCTGCAGCCATAGGTAGAAAAGCAAGCGAAGCTCTTGCCTGAAAATTAATGTTCTTGAAAAGAGATATTTTGATTATTTTCATTCCAGTGCTGTGATGTTTGCAATTTTTCTGGTTCACTGGTTCTTAAAATATAAAAGCAAGTGCCCCACCAAGAGAATTAAGACCAACAGATGGCATTTCTTACAGTAATGCAAGTTAGATGCCTAATTCTTATTCGTACCTCTGAAAATGTGAATAGCTATTAAATTACTGTCATTGAAATGCAGAGATTTATTGTGAAATATCAATACTTAAAAGTGACACAAAAATTAGGCATCCTTTTATACTGTCCTTAAATTTTACAGTAGTAATTCATGAGAACCTGTGTGCTCTTTGGGTTTCTGCAAAGAAGTAAGGATGAGCTTTATTTATTTATACTGAACTTCATGTACCTTGAAGGCATTTCAAAGTGAAGTATATCTTGGATCATGGAGAGCATGTACTTGTTCATTTCCAGAGGCAGTTCACCAATGGAGAGCAGGATGTTTTTTACTTCCATGTAGGATGGGTTACTGTTTAAGATGATAGCAGCTGCGGTGGTTCGCACTGTCTTTTCGTGGACTTTACGATTCTGGTGGTATATCCTGTTCATTGTTTCCTTCACCTGGTCAGGAAACAGGTTATTCAGTCAGTGCTCACAGATGACTGGGCAAAGTACAGGTTGGAATCTCGTTTATAGTATCAGCTTAAGCTAGCTCCATAGCTAAGGGTAATACATAAGGATATATTTTCAGCACTCTGTTTTTCATGGTCCTTTTGGAATGTACAAGACATGTATAGCTCAGTGACCACATGGGCAAGTGGGGCATCTGTTATGTTCTCTCAGCCACAGTCCAAATACAGCCTTCCACACTGATTTTCACAGCAGAGCTGTAAATAAATAAGAGCACTAAGATCAAAATACTGTGGTGGCAGTGGTAAGATCAAGAGAGAGATTTGCTTGACTATTACGAGAATATGTACTTTAAAAAAACCAAGAATCTTGCAATACTAATTTTCTAGACAGTGCCTGTGGTGGCCTCATGTCCCTGAGCAGGTTGTGACCCACCTTTGTTACAGGTAAGTCCATGGAGAGCCATGTAGCCCCACTGACAGAACGGCCTCCAGCATGTTCATTGCAGAGCAGCACCCTCACAACCTCAGTCACAGCTGCCAGCCGTGGGTATGAAACGGGATGCAGCAGAAGCAGGGCCTCTGCTATTTTGTATGTCGTCTCTTATTCTTGGAGGCTGCAAGGTGAGATGCAGCTCTTTTACCCTTCTCTTACTTCCTGCATTCTCCCTGGCTATGTGAAAGCACAAGAAAGAACGGGGGTTACGCAGGTGCCCGAGAGTTCCTAGTGTCTCCTGTACATCACAGAGAAAGCAGTGCTTTCGTGAAGGGAGCCCAGTTTTCCCTGCAGACTGCCTGCCACGTTCAATGGCTGTGTGTGACTCTGGAAGCAAAGGCTGACTAGCATTGGCCGACTGGGAGCTGGGATTTGGCAAGCAGGAATGTACAGAGTTTTCTGGCTGGAACTGAAGTGTGTATAATAATTTCCTGGAGGTAAAAAAAAACATACGTGGGGCATCTTTAAAAAGAGTGGGACTGACAAACGAAGTCTGTTAATTTATACTTTATGTTTAATACAGTCTCTTGCACTTCTTTTCTTGGATAGCATATTTTCTTACCTCTTTGGTGAGAAAGGAATGATCATATCTCTGCAAGGCAGTGGCAGCAAGATTGCTGATGGGGCCTTCTTCTGACTCTGCATACTTCAGAAGCAGAGGAATTGCTTCAGGAAGGAGTGCATTCTTCAGTGCCAGCAGGTACATCCTCACATTGTCATCTTTCTTAGCCTTCTCCAGCCGACTTAGAATCAGCCTTTTTGCTTCCACAACAGCCTAAAGAAAATCAACTGCATGTTTCAATGGTCATAAATCTACCTTTTTCCCTTGCAGAAGTAGGAGGGGTAGGGCTGGGTTCTAGCATGTTACTGTTTCAAAGCATCATTGCACAAGGTTAGAAAAGGTGTCATTTGTAAACTGTATGTCGATGGCTTCCTTCAAGCATAACCAAAGTGGCTATAGCCACAGTGACACCTGGGCCATAGCTTTATGATTTGCTGGCTGCCCCTGCCCTGATTCAGGGACTTCACAGGTCTTACTTGTGGGCCAACATGTTCCCACAAAAAAAGACGAGGGAACTGTTCTTTAGTGCTTCATAACATAATGTTATAACAGTGCTTGGCAATTAACACGGGAAGGAAAAAGGGATTCCTAAGGGCCGTTCAGGTGGTCTGTGTCTTCTCAGCGGTGTGCTGCAATCCCGAACAGCAGAGATCCAGCAGGCAGCAATGCCTTGTCTGATCATCCTCATCCTCTATCACCAGCATCTACTCAGTCCATAGTCAAGGTGATAGCCTTCCTCCTGGGTTGTTCTATGCATGTTTGGGGCAGAGTTGAGTACTTGAACTAAGGAAGTTTCTTCATAGAGCTGAAATAACCTGAGGTGATTGCAAATATTAAATAGGTCCTGAGTTTGCCAGTGTTTCTCTGAGGACATACAAAGCTTTTGGACAAGGGACCACAAGTACTGCTTCAGCTGACAGATTAGGCAGTGAGAAAAAGTTCTGTCAAACAAGGGCAAACTGGGAGAAATCCACAGAAATGGGAAGAGACCAGATTAAGCCTAAAGCTGACAAAGTAGATGTCATTATAAAAAAAAAAAAAAAAAAAAAAAAAAAAGAAAAGTCCTCTCTCTATCAAACATAGGAGTTTATGGGCTTATTTTTTCCCTGTGTCTCTCATGCTCTCCCAGTAACATCAGCAGGGATCATTCACATGTGTTGCGGACCAGAATTTGGCCAGAAGTGAACAGCAGATACTCACTGGAAGCTTGCATCTTTCTTTGTCACACAGCTTTCTGATGAGCGCTCCCATGACGATGACAAGAGTTTCTCTGATTTCTTCATTTGCGATATCACCCTTGAACTTAGCCTGTTATGAAAAAGCAATGCTGTTAGTCTCTCTGTCTAAATATGATGAACCACAGTCTGTAGTGGGCTGAATACCCTCCCTCATTTCATGTGAACATTAGTGCAATGCGAAGGCAGTAACGATCACAACGGCCTGGGCTCAGGCTAAGCAGAGCAGTGCTCTATCATTACATATAACAACTGACTGCCATTTTCCCCTTGAGTTACATTCAGCGTCTCAAATAGTAGATTCATTCTGAAGCTATGTTTAAAAAAAAAAAAAAGAGTTTTAAATGGTTACTGGACTTTGATAAGGCAACAATCAAAAGAGTTTTAAATGGTTACAGGACTTTGATAAGGCAACAATCAAAGAACCCTCAAGTTGTTTTGTTAACACTCAGTATTATGATACTTTTCCAAGTAGTAGATATTGATAACATTTTACCAAGTAAATAGACTTTCAGTCTGGACCTATGAATTTTTGTTGTTTCCAGGCTCTATGCTACTGGCACACTTAAAGGACACCCTGGAAGGGATAAAGAAAGGAAAATTGGAAGCAGCAACAGTCATTTCTTCTTCCCTTCCCCTTTGACAGGAACAATGCTCAAGAGTATTAACTCCATTGTATTTGTTTTGTCCTTTGACTTACAGTTAAAGATTTCAGGAACATTTCACTGGGGTGAGAAGCAAATCCACAGGCATAAAGGAATCGCTCCTGCAGGGTAGAAGTGCTTGCATCCTTAAAGTCAAGAAACTCCAGTATGGCCTCCAGTGATGCTGGGGTCTGAGCAGAGGTTACAGCATCCACTACCTGTGGACTACAAAGAAGTGGAAATGAACATATCATTGTAATGATCTAGAAAACACTGAAAAGTTGCTGCATATAGAAGGAAAGAAGCTCATGTACCTTCATTGCAGGTAAGAGACAGAATTTTTTATTCTTATCGGAAAAAAACTGTGTCTCTGAATTCTTTGGCCTCAAAATGGTAGATGAACTGCAGAAATTATTCATATCCATAGATAATAATATTTTAATTTATGCAAATAAGGGACTAAAAAAGTATTAAAACCCCAGAACTATCCAGAGTGTCTTAAAGTTTACAGGACGGGGTTGTAAGTGGAAAAAGTGTTTTATTTCTAAATACACAATGGCAATTACGCTGCCTGAGTTACTCTCAGGTTTATCTCTATTGTTAACAACTGTTATAATTTGTTTGAAAGATCCTGGCTGCATGGTGGGACTCAGAAATGCTTTCCAACTCTCAAGTCTAGGTGTGCCTGCTGTTCACACCCAAACTCGAATATTAGGCCAATATCCAGGCATGAACCATCCCCTTCTTTGCTGTGTTTCATTTTGAAGGAAACAAATGGGGAAGTCAAGGACAAGTTATAGAGTGTTTCAGAACAAGGAGTCAGGATGAGAAGCTTTTGGTAAGCTACAAAGTATGTTTGCCTTGCTTTGTAGATACAATCCTGGTAGCTGAACAGCGTGCTGCAAATATATTATACTACAAGAACAAACACAGCTTTAAAAAAAAAATCCTTTTCCTGCAGGCAGTACTGGATACTGGTTTTGCATTGCTAGGATATCACCAGTAGAACTGAATCTGTTTGCAAGCAATTTGCCATTCTGCAGTTTTACGTAACTTAAACCTTTTGAAAGCTTTTTCATGATGACTTACAGAAGTTCTTTATTTTCACTTCTAATAATCTGCAGTATCTCCTCTTTCGTAGCTTTTCTGATGTTCTGAATGAAGGACAAAAAGCTTCTTGCTGCTTCAGCTTTGGAAAGTTTTTCAGGATACATATGTTCTCTGATGCTCTGCCAGTGTTCAGAAAGCTGCAGAATAATTCATGTTATGTCAAACCTCTTAGATTGTGGTTTCAGTTCTCATAATCAGACTTACCTAAATGCAGATACGTGGGTCAGCTATTGCTCCAATTAACTGAAATCCAATAGATCGCTGATCCATTAGCTCGGTGTTATTTAATTGATGATACCCCAGCACAAATATCTTTGAAACCTTTCTATAGCTGTCTCTCTTCCAACACTTTAGTATTTTCCTGATAATGTACATTGCCTTAAAACCAATCTATTTTGGAACAAAACATGTTTATTTATACTGTAACTGGAATAAGGTGAATTCTCTTATCTTTCAAATTTACTGCGCTTTCTGGTGAATACAATGTTTGCCTTCTATTCCCATTTTCTCCTAAGTCAGTTTTTTGGAAGTGAGAGATGCACAATCCCCAATTCACAAATTAATCATATTTTCTTAGAAGATGGTATTTTTGTAAGTGATTAGTGTGGAACAGGAGTAACTGTCCCATAATTTCCATTTCTTATTCATAAACCTGCATAAGATGAGGAGGGGGTTGTGGTTATTGTACAAAATTATAGGTAAGATGGTATTAGAACAAGTATTGGCTTCTTCATATGTTGTTGCTGTATTTATTCCATCCACCACATTTTTTACCTGAATGAGCCAACGTGGTACCACAGCACCTATATCTGTCCTTCCAGATACAATCCCATAAGAAACTGGTGCAGGTATTTTGACCTTTCCTCTCTCACTTGCCTTTGCCTCTGTTATCTCAAATTATCGAGAACATTCCTTGGTGAAAACTCAGCTGTTCTTTGCAGCAGTGTTTACTGCAGTTTTCCCAAGCGGGAAATAACACTAGCACCCATTTGACCTTTACTAAAATACTTCCCCTCTTCATGGGTTTTGTATTAGGCAATAACACTCAAACCTGCCGGCAAATAGAAGTATCATTCAGCAGTACAGAGTGCAACTTCCATCAACTGTAACAAATAATAATTAGGCAACAATGATTGAGACATAGGATATTTCCTGAGGATTAATGACCAGCTGGGAGGAGCTCATGTTCTGAGGCACAGATGGGTCTGTTAACCTCAACTGGTGGTCAGTGCTTAGCACCAAGGTCAGTGTGGCTATTATAAGCTGAAATTGGATAAACATGTAAGGCACTTTCTATTCCCCCTGTTGAAGTTGCACCGTAGCCTGGCAAAAAATCTCTAACCTCATTAATCCTGTATTTTCTCCCGTGCAGAGCCCCGCTGTGTGGGCTGCTCTTAGTCAGCTCAGCCTATACCATAGAGACAAGCAAGGTGGGAGATGCAAGCTGGAGCCATCTCAAGCAAAAGAGAGCGGAGACCAAGTCTTCCTCTTTGGGGAGGTGCTCTAACCATACAACTGCTACAAGGAGCAGCTGCTGTCTCCTGCAGTGACCAGGACTTTAAAAAACAGCACTCACAATGGACTTCCGCGAGGGGCCTCGTTCTCCTGAAGTGAATGTCAGGCAGTTTGGGTTGAATACCCCAAGGATTCAGGCACAGATGCATGCACTTCCATGTGGCAACTCAGCCGAGCTCAGACATGAATCTCTGTCTCTCTGGCAGAGAGATCGGACCAGAGGTCTTGTGGGCACTCTAGGAAAATTCAAGCCAAACCAAGAGGTCCTAAACTGAGCAGGAGTTGGTTTTGAATGTCAGTGCCTGACAGCTGCTTTACCAACCTACAAAGGTTGGCTGCACAAGACAGAACAAACCCACCTCAATTTCAGAAGGGGCAAGCGTCCTTTCCTGTAGGAACCACGAGCATAAAAAAAAAGTAAGAACCATGAGCTCTTCTGAAAAAAGCATGCTTTATGATGTCTAAACACAGAAATCTAGGCCTAAATTTAAATGTAAATGTTGGCCATAACCTCACAGAAGCTAGTGCTTCCATCTGTGAAGTGGGGATAGTCATGGTTATTTTACCAAATTCATGAAGATAGAGATAAGACCTGTTATGATTTAAAAAGGGTTTTGAAAACATAAAACTGTAGGGCATACCATGTCAGCATGGCATTAATGTATACTATGATATATAAGTACCAAATGTTATGTTGCTGCTTTGGATACAGTGTTCTGTTTATAGACCTCATCTTTTCATAGCAGTTACTGTAAAATACAGTGGGAAAGCAGGACTTCATTCTCATCGTGTCATTATAGGTTTATAATGACATAGCTCAGTCCCCAGGCAGTGCTCTGGAATGATACCCTATGTTTGTTATCTTGGTCTGGAAATTATAACTATTAGGACAAACTCAGTTCCAAGTGACAAACTGGTCAGCACAAACCCCAGTGGGTAGGGTCAGGGAAAAAGCACCTGTCCCTGCTCTGTTTGAGATCCCTTGATGTTCCCTGCTCAGAACTGCTCCAGTGCGCATGCAGCATCATTTCTATTTAATTTCCTGCAACATATTTTTTTATCTTCTCTGCAGCTCAACAAGCATTAGGCAAGATAAATTATTACAGTGCAACGCTACTTCCAAATAACTAGCACAGGTTCCAATATACTTAGGTATTTGTGCTCATAAGAAGTATCTCTGGAGGATTAAAATTATGTGTGCTGAATAGAAGCCTTACCTTACTTATCAAAAACTGACAGAGAATAATAATCTTGAAATGAATGTTCCTATTCACTGCTTAAATTCATTCCACAATGTTAATAGCATTAAAACTGTTTGCTAACAATCACTGTAGAAATTTATATTAGTTTATGATGAATAGTATCAGTAAAACAAAGGATGATGCATGTACAGTACCAGGATCTTAGTCATCTTTAGATGTCTTAAATATAAAAAAACTAAGTAATTTTTTTTTTTCCCAGAGAAAAAATGAGAACAGTACTGGACTTGCCAAGAATACTAAAGCCCCATTTTACACTTATAAAATACCTATAAAGTCTTTTAAATAAAAGGCTTCCTTCAGGATCAGGCAGAAAGAAGAGGCTAGATGTATTACCAACAAATGTTTAGCCTGCCTAAGGAATGGCTAACTACCTGCAGTTTCTAGGAGCAGTTTAGCTCCTCCATGACAGAATTGTTTATAAACACCGGCCAACCATCTTAAAAGTAATTTCCCACTCCGTTACCCAGAGGAAATAAGCTCCTGCCAACTCAAGGTTGGCAAAGATGAGATAAAATGAAAGAGTGTTGTATTTTCTAGTGGTCTTGAGAAATATTGCACTGAATCTTTGAAAGAGACCAAAAAGGTTGGTACTTTTAGAGGTAGGTCTTAAAACACCATTGTGTGGTGGAGCACCATTGCATCACTACCGTGATCCCCCACTCTGGGGCATGTTTTATATTGTTACGTTAGACCTCTCTGAGTGGGCTGCTTGGATGGAAACTTCTTTCACACTTGTTCTGCTCAGCTAACACACCTGATGTCCAATGAGCCTGTGTTTACTTACTGAAGGACACTTTTTGCATTCGGATTTGACTGGCTCTGCTACTAGTGACACAGCAACGTAACTGGAGTCCAAGGTCTTGATAACACTGGCAACTTGCTTCCCAGCGATCAGTCCAGGGCCAGCTTGTACTGACTTCAATTCCAGTCTCTGCCTGTGTATCCATACAGTGAAGACACAGTTAGAGCTCAAATGTTAGAGCAGAAATGCAGAAATCACAGCAAGAGGAAACAAAACACCCCTCCACAGACCAAAAATATAGAACACAGATTTACTGAAGTCTTATTTAAAATGTTCAGAACATGGCAAGTCTCTGGCTTTTTTAAGGTAACAGAAATATCTGATATCAGCAGAATTACTGCTAGAGGTATGTGGCATAAAATACCTTAATAACAGACTCCCTAAAGTATGGATTTATAGGACCTGGTAAACAGCCTTCAGTAACGATATATATTCTGAAATTATTCATATATCTGTTCATAAGAAGATCTGGAAAGTGAGATTTTGAACGTACATTTTTTTTAACATCATAATACTAAGGAGATGCCTGAATCATTTATCTTGTATGAGTATCTCCAAACTTTCAGTGATTTGGAGTCTGGAGTCTAACACAGATCTAGGTTTCACTGTTGTTTCCTTTCTATGCAGCAGATTTTGTTTTCTATACTTCTGAACTTCCACATACTAGAAATGGAGATCTATTGGAAGTATTTCTTAAGAAATGAGAGGACACAGAAACAGAACACCTACAGAAGTAATGTCTTGCTTATAATGTTTTGGCCAATTCCAGCTGTTTTAATTTAATTTTTTATGAATGCCATTCTTTATTATCTGCAGTATGGTAGAGCCCTTAGTCAAAGTTGGACTAGGTACCATATGGATACAAAAGAGACCTAAATCCTTACCTGGAGAGTTTACAGCCTTATATCTTGATGCTATAAGACATACACATATAACCTGACTTGAACCACTAGTCCTGCTACCATCAACAACAGTGAAACTGCCCAACTTACTTTGAAACTATTTTGGCACCTGTTTTTCGTCGGGAATTCAAAAGCAAAACATAATTTTCTTCTGCCTTAATGGATTTAATGAAACTGTCTTCCAGCACATAAATTGTGGCAGATGTGGCTTTTGTACTGACATCTAAAATCTGAAAATAATTTAAAAATAAACCAGAAAAAAAGGCTGATCAATAAACAATAGAATAGGAAAAAAGCTCACAGTTCCAAATCAGGGCAAAACTTGTAATGAAATAGAGCCAAATGAGGAAGGTGCATGTGGGTTGACAATATCTCAAGCTAAGCTTATAAACCAGGTTCTCAAGAATGCCTTCTGCAACAGGAAGCCACTCACTTCTGCACCATGTGTTTCAAATGCAATATGTACCAGGGGAAAATAAAGGGGAAGGAGGGGTGGCAGTTATAGAGCAGGCTGCAATGGAGAAAATGCCCAGTACTACGTTTAGTTAAAAATACACTTTAAATTAGATGAGAAGCTTTTCCAGGGAAATGTCTTGTAAATAAGATCATCACGTTCACACCCGGGAAGCAAAGCCAGCCACCTCACTTGATCTGTTTGTAAACAAGTTGAAGTCTTTGTGGCAAGTGTGAAAAGCCAGAATCCAGTCATAGTGTTACGGGGGTTTATTAACAGAGCGTGTGCTACCTTTGTACGTCTCTGAGCTGAGAAAGGTCAGTTTCAGATTTGGAGAATCCCAGTGCCTTCAGCATGTGTCCAGCCTGCACTCAGTAGTAACTGCTTAAAAAGGCATTTACCAGTAGTGGAGGACCATTTCTGCCATAGTAGGGTTTCAGTTACCTCTATGGCACATTTCCTACATTACACCTGTGCATTAGGGAAGCCTTTGACCTTCCAGGCAAGCCTGACCAGGCTCCATTCAGGAGTCAGTGTCTTGCCTGGAATTTATTGTGTACGCTAAATCCCGTGACTTAGCAGCTGGGAAAAAGGTTACTGTTGTCACTGTGACTGTGGCTGTATCTACTATTTTCCTCCAAAGAAAAAAGAAGCCTCACATCGATGAAAACTTCAGTACGGCCAGGACGAAAATGCTGTAAATCTGCATAGAAACTATATGTTTTCTGCATAGAAAAATATGTTATGGATGAGATCCAAAAATTATGTGAATTGGTGTGCTGTACTCAATGTCAGCTGAGCCAAGGTGGTTTACACAAGAGGAGAATCTGTTCTCTGTTCTCCCCATGAGTACTACATATGAAATTTGTACTAGTAATACTACAAAATGTACATGTAGAATTTGCTTTCTGTCATGCAAGAAAGGACTTTTGAGAAAATGAGTAATAGCTACTAAGAATATCTTTTAAATAGGCAGAGCAGATTTTATTTTGTTAAAGAAATCATACCTGGTTGTGGCTGGTAAATCCTTCTTTTTGTATTTCACAGGAGTCCAGGGCTTTTATTTTAGTCACTTGATCTTGCCGCACATGGTAAGTAGTGTTGCATTTCCCAGATATGTCCACCTTGGGAAAAAGAGTTAGATTAGGACAATTTCTTGAATTTATCTTTGGGACCCCAGAACACCTTCCAAAGATGAAACATTTTCTCCACTGTTGGAATCCTGTACCTGAGATGCTGCACTGCTTGGGTTTATTTACCAGTTTTGAGTGTTTCTAACTACCTGCTTTGGATAGGCAAGGGTACTTTTCATTAGAGAGCTATGAAGGAAAGTAACAACTTTTGTTTAAACAAAAAATTTAGGAGATGCCTGGCAGCTGGCACTATACTCACGAATGCGAGTTAAATTCCAGCTTTGCTCATGTGGACAAATGTAGAAATTTAACAATGTAACACAGGTTAAATGGATGCAGCTAAACCATTACTAACTTTGTGTGGATACTCTGATTTAAAATAGCTTAATCAGTTGAATTGAGCTTAGGAATCAACCGACTTTAAATATCGGTGTAATCTCTTTTATAGTGACCTGGTTTAAGTTGGTTTATTACCAAGTTCTACTAAACTGATAAAAGCATTTTAAATCAAATGGATTTAACCAATTATTTATGTTAATTGCAGCAACTTGACCTGTGTCACCAAATATTCAGAAGTCTGTCTTTACGTCCCCAACCTCAAATGCAATCAAAGGTCTGATTTCTGTCACAGTTCATTCCTTCTGAAGTCAGCAGAAGGCACAGGTCTGCCTTTCCGAGCAGACCAGGCTCTGCCTGTTTCTCTGATGATGATTATCTTGCTGGATATACCACCATACCTCACGGGCAGCACCAGAGTGCAGCTGTAGCTGGAAAAGGCTAGCCAGACCTCTCTTAATATTTTGAGTAAAACCAGGTTCATTTTGATATGAGTAGAAGGTTTTGACCTGTAGGAAAAAAAAACAAGTCTATAACAAATCTGGTTAAATGAGAAAAGTATAGTGAGGATCCTCTCTAGAAAAACTCCCTTTACTTTTTTCTGAACGGGAAGGTGAATTTGGACCTTTTGCCCTTATTTAAGCAAATTCCAGGGGCTGCAGGGCCTGCCGATAACAGTACAAACACATCTCAGGCTTCAGCTGTACCTAAGTACAGTTTCGGTGCAGTGAGCATCTTTCCTCCTGTTAGAGAGAATTTAGAAGGGAAATGAGAAATTTTACATAATTTCAGAAGTGACTCGTTTTTCTGCATAATCCTCAGATAATCCCTCCCCACAGGGGCATAAAATCTGTTGCACTTTAATCACAGGTTACAAAAACCCAGAATGAATCATAGGTAAATCACAGTTAAAATTACTTAAATGACGTGTCAAACACATCACAACCTTTGCACTTCGTGGGTCAACTGTTGCGCTTGAGCCTCTCCTCTGGTAACAAGACTTTGCACCTCCACTTTGCATTCAAGGTGCTTTAAAAGTGGACTTTTTTTCAGGAACTGTACAATCAGCGTGTTATCTCGGAGCAACCCTGGAAAGTGAAATCACTGTACCAGGGATGAAAGTACCACACCACAGAGAAATCATAAAAGGAGTGTACAGACCCTATTACCTGAGAAAAAGCCCGAGTTTTTAATACTACATCTCAATCTTAGTGTGTGAACTGCTTAATGTACTAGGAGCAGATGTATTTTGACTGTGTTCTTCTGACACGTCTGTTCCCACTTAGGGATGCGTACAGCTGGGAGCCAGCGCTGTCCTGTTCCTTTTTACGTCGTGTAAAACTGATGACAAGGCTGAGTCTGAAAGTCACCAAGCAGGCTCGACAGCAGCTGCAATTCAGCAGGCCGAGCTGGCGGCCAGGGTATGTGCTCAGTGCCTATTTACAGCAGGAGGTAAAGATCCTGCAGGGGTAGGGTGTCGCGGCCCTCACTCCGCTCTGCAGAAGAGACAAGGGAGCGTGACCTTCAACCTTCCTCCTTCCTCACTGCCCCTCTGCCCATGTCCCACCTGCCGAGCATTGCCCGGGCTGCGGAGGGGAGAGCGGGGCTGTTGGCCTCCTGCAACAAGGAAACTGCAGGTGACGCTGAAGTAAAGAAGCAAGCCAGAGAGGTGGGAAAAGCAGCCACGCTAAAATCTTTGAGAAGGGCTTAAAGTGATTAACGCTGTTCTTCACAGGCTCTGTATAACTTCTCTCATGACAAAATGTGTCTCCTTTTCTGCCTTCAGACCTTGGATAAAATCCTGGCCTCACTGAAGTCAACAGCACAGATCCTACACAGCAATTGTGCGTATATCTACATGTGTAGCCATTTATTTGTGGCTAATCTGCTGTTCACTTCCATACAGTATGGTGTTCCCAATGCACAAGAAGCTTGGGCCCCTTGTACGGGTAAATTACAGTCCGTGCTAAACTATTGTATTTCATATAGAAAGATGGGACATGACGGCATATTAAGAACACTGAGAGGACAGTGAATTGGTAAATTCCCAAGCCTGTGAGAAAAGATTTGTCTCAGGTTTCCTCAGGGACTGAATTTTAAAAGACAGAGTCTTACTTTTCCACGGACTAGCTCAAGAACTATGGGCCTCTGTAAAGCTTCCAGATATTCTTTCCCGATGATCTTCTCTGTGCTTTTTCCTTTGAAGATGTTTTTAGCAGCTGGACGTTCATTCACATTCTCAACTTGAACATCTCTTACCTAGCAAAGTAAGAGCAGAGAAATTTCGTGTAGAGAGCAGCCTAGCATTGGCCTGGGGTAGGCTGGATCGACTAAATCACATAATGCATCTTTTTTATTTCTTCGTTTCTGGCTCTGATCATTACTATTCCATGATTACTATGTCTATATTTTCAAAAGAAACCAGCACTCACCACTAGGGAAATAGGTGGCAGAAAAACTCACTGTAAAGCTAAGTACCCAGTTTGTATTTAGCAAGTGTCATGATTTTCAGCTAGAAACGAGGACTTCAGACAACCTACTGCCAGGTAGGTGCTTGTACACCAGTTGTTTGAAGCTGTAGAAGCTATATGAAGCAATTTCAAAATATCGGAGATATTCTGAAGTTCTGGCTTATGATGTTAGATATATTCTTGTGAAGTCTTATTATATAGGAATGAGCTTATCGAAGAAGCTGGTTTTAGTTGATGAGACTAGAGAAGAATAAAAGATTTAGCTCATCTTCTGAAAATGAGTTCTTCAAGGTTAGATTAGCAGTTAGATAAATGCAGAAAGGATTGGGCATGTCTTAAGTTGTCTGATGGCATTAATTACCGTAATTTTGATCAACTGGTCATCATCATTGTCAGGATTTCTCCATAAGAGGTTGACATCCACACCAGAAGAAATCCGGTATCCTGCACTTTTCTGCAGTGATGCTTTCACCTGATCAACATACACTTCAGCTGAATAAGCAAACTTATATATCTTGTCATTATTTAAGCTTGGTCCGGTAGTGTGTCCTGTTTGGAAAACAGAAACAAACAGTGTTTCAGAATTGACTAACTCACATAATCTGTCATTTTCACTAAAAAACACCTTTAGAAAAATTAAAAATTTAATTGCCAACAAAAGTTTATGGGACTGATCCTGGTACCCTGGATTACAGAGGCTGTCCCACTGGAGCAGCTGGGGGTTTTCTGTGATTAAGTTGACACTAATTTCATATATTTAAGATGAGATTGTCCACAAAAGCCTTTGTTCTAGCTCTACACTTAAATAAATGAGAGTCAAAATCTTTACTTCGGATATGCTCACATTAGAAATTAATCCAAAATTATTTGCAACTCAAAATACTGTAATTGATCGTGCAATTTGTGTACCTAGCAGTTTGAAATGCACTGACGTAATTTATTGGAGCCAACAGAAATTGTTCTCTGCATCTCTTGCATGTTTATTGGGAATCTTTCCATTGAGAGCCTTGTCCAGAAGTGACATGAATGTAATGAAGACATTGGGAAAATATTTTTTTATTAAATAATTAAGTCCTTGTTCTTTAAACTAAATAATTGTCCCTGTAGCTGTGCCTCTGCTGTTAATTGATGTATTTTAAGGGATATAAAAGCCATATTCTAGCATAAATGCAACTTGCATACCCAATTTATGGTGCCATTTCCATCTGCATTAACAATAACTCAGACAGACTGTTCCCTAGGGATTCAGTTGCACTCATTTTAGTGTAAATGAAATCTGTAGTATACAAATGACACTTATTTGTCCTTTGTAAAACTACTTACTACCACACCCTTTCCTATCTTTTCTTTCTTCTCTCTCATCCACAGCCCTGTGGGGAACGTGTGGCACCAGTGTCACAACTCTCTACCCAGCCTCAGGCACAGGAATTAAGACTGTCCCCCTAAAATCTGTGGCTAAGGAAAATCAGTTTCTTCTTGAATACCCTTTAAATATTTTGTCAAGAATGGTATACATAACACCCCTCTTCACTGCTTTCAAGGCTTCCCTCCTCTGATGTGGATGGCTACAAAAGTCTCTTCCACCCATGGAAAACTGATGAAGTCAGTAGAGGGAAGGCAACAGAGGAGAAGCTGGATGTACACAAAGTGCTCTTACATCTGCAAAGCAAATACACATACAGTGACCATAGGTGCTATCTGTAAGCAGCATGGCACTAGCCTCTCAGACCCAAACACCGCACCACTGAATCCATTGGGAATTTATTCGTGGAGTTCAGGAGGCACAGGGCAGAAACGACAACTTCACAACAGAGTTAATCTAAGAAAAGCAAAGTGCTGTCCTCAGGGAGATGCATCTCAGTCTTGTAACAAGTGCAGGGGGAAAAAACAAAGAAGAAAAATCTATCAAAGTATCTCAGATAAATTCTTAAGCATGCTGTGATGTAATCAGTGTGTTCAAAGTCTCTTGCAAAGAATCAACAGGCTATCTTGATTTATGTCATGTCCCTCAGTGTTTTATTTGGCTCTATTAAATAAATTTCAAATCACTGCATTGGTAAAAAGGAAAGCCAAAGTCTTTTCCTATTTCACTTTCAGATTTTAGATCCCAATTAGGTAGGTGCGCAGTGTATTTCCATCATGGCTGGACAGATATATTATGCAGTGCTCAAAGAGTCAACCCCCCCCCCTTTTTTTAAGGTTTTGCTCGCTTCCTTCCCCTGTTCACTCAGATGTCATAGCAGTAGATTAAGGTCAGCTTCAGAGAACCTCTCCCTGAGCAAAACAGCAACCCCACCAAGTTTGGTCTGCAAGTTGCGTAAATTGGCAAAGCTGCACAGAACTAAACTGACTTATGCTTTATGCCAGCTGGAGGTGTGGTGCAGCAAGTTTGGTAATCCCAGAGGGATCAACCTGTTCGTATGTGAGAGCTCAAAGCTGTAACTATCGATTTCTTTGCAAGGAGGCTGAAGCATTAATGTTGGCACAGTGGGGCTCTTCTGGTTTTGCATGTCTTGTGTGTTTGCTTCAGAGCCCTTCCTTCAGGTTTACTGTGAGTTGCCTAGACACTTCCCCACTTCCCCTCATTCCTATCAGCTTTGAAGCTACGTTACCCTTGAGAGCAGAGGGTGCTCGGTGCCTGCGCCTTTCAGGGACTCCCGTGGTTCCTTCCCCTCTCCCCCCCCCCCCCCCGCCTTTCCTTCCTTCCCTGGCTCCCAACCTCGGAGCTGGTTGCTTCCTGGTTCAAAATGTCCTTCATCTGCAGCAGAAACGGCAGTGCCAATGATTTAGTGTTGGCTGGGATTTTACGAACGCCACCCACCAGGTGCTTTCTAAACACAGAAGGTGACACAGTCCCATCTAAAGATAAAAGGTGGGGAAAAAGCACATCCAAGAAAAATGATCTGGGTGCTGAGAGACATGTGTCTTATTAGTTAAGGTGGATGTTTGTGGGTTTGCTCCCTCTCTCTTTTCAGTTAAAAGCAGCTCTCACCTATCCTCTTCCTTTTCCCACAGCTCAACCCATAGATCTGTTTTTCCTTTTGCAAGAGTTCTTTCCCTCTTCCTCCCTTTTAGCACTTGCTTGTCCCCACATACAAAAGAGCTGTTCCCTCCTGAAGGAAACAGATGAGCAAATGATGCAGCAGCTTCTTGCAAGTGTCATGGAAGAGATGAATAATTGCAAAGTGTTTCTGGGAGCTAGAATAATATGAGGTTCTGAAAGCTTTCACCATTTCATACGTGGAAAACACCGCAGGAGCCAGGGCAGAAGACACCTTTAGTTGCAAGACTGGTGTCACTGATGGAAAAGGGTGAGCCAGCGGTCAATCATGATAAGAGAAGCAGCAGGGATGAGGCAGTATTGAAAGCAGTGCCAAGGACTTAGCACTTAACCCCAGTGGAAATGGGGAAGCCAAGAGAGGCAAGTGGATAGTGTGGTCAGTTTGAGAGGCAAGGAGGATATTGGTGGCTGAGGGGGAGAGACACAGTATCACTGCCAAGAGCCAGTACTCAAAACAGCCTAACTAAATTTTCATGCCACCTTGCATGAAGAAAACGTCGGTACTATTTAAAAAGGAATATTCCTACACCTTTCTAATGGAAAATTTTCTTAAAAAAAAAACAACCCTGCCTTTAGAAGCTCTTTCCTTTGTATTCAGCACAGCACTGGGATCCCTGCTGCCCATATAGCCATTGCCATTTCAGCTGATGGCAAATGTCCCGCTGACTGAGAAGGGAGGAGAGATGGACATAAAGACTGCAATCAGCCATACTCTCTTCAGGTCAGAAGTGCCTGCTTTCAAGGTGAAGTGCATAACACATAGTTTGACTAGTAATGTTAAGTGTCTGTCATTAAGGGTAACATGCCAAGTCTATAATTAAATCATGATACTGTATAATACAGAAGGTTACACTGCATTAGTAGAGACAGCTGTCAAGTCCTGTGCCTTTTATTAATACATATGGCATGCACGGCATGTGCATCTCTAACTACTTGCTGGCTCTACCTTCATAAATTATATTTGCCACTGTTTCTGATACCAGATAGCTTTAAAAAGCAAAACCCATCCGCTTCATTGAAAACATTTTTCAGGTGGAACTGCAGTAGGAAATTTTCATGTGTGCTGATCTAGCTGACATAAAAGAAAAGAATATTCCTTCAATACTTTCAAAAGGCAGCATGGCCTGGTGGAAAGGTAAAACACTCATCCTAATCCCAGCTCTGTCACTGAGGCACTAAGTGGCCTTTGGGCCAGTAATTTAGCTCTCAATCTCTCTGTACAAGAGAGACGTGAGACCTGGCAGAGCTGAAGGGAGGACTAATTAATGAGAAAATGCTTGCTCAGTATCCTGAGGATGTAAAGTGACAAGCAAATATTACTTCACATCAAGAAGGAGCTTTGCTAATTGATAAAGAGAAGCTAGGAGGAACAGCCACCAGAAACATGACATGTTGGTATCTAGCCATAAACTTTGCAGTCTCATGAAATACACTCATGGGTAGAGGAACTGCCTGCAAACTTCTCTTTCTTATAACTCCTGTTGTAAGGGGGTACGGAGGAACATTGCTGCTCTGTGCTTACACGGATAGAGTGTCCTGGATCCCCTGCAGGGACCAGGAGGAGGCACCCATGAGAGCACCTTCTACAGCCTTTTTAACAGTTTAACCTAGGATGGCGTGCCCCCCCTGCTCCTCATCATGATGAGGGCATCCTCATTAACTAAAAACTAGGTGTCAGCCCATGTTTTAAGGTTGCTGCTCCTCTGAATTTAATGTCAGGTTGTACACAAAGAGCCACTACTAAAGACACCTTTCCTTGCTTCGTACACTAGCGCTGCTGAAGCGGGCAGTCTCCAGATTTCATACCCTTCACTTTTGTCAGGACACCTGAGTAAAGCCCTGCTCCCAGGGCTTGTGCAGACATTCAGGTTTTCATGACTTATGGCAGAGCAAGCTCCCCATGAAATTAATGGGATGCTTGTTACTGACTTCAGTGGTAGCTGAGTCAACTGCTCCGAAGCTGAAACCTGGAGAGCCCTGAGCACTTCCTGGCTCTGCTCCACCAGAGCACTTCTTTGTGTTTAACTTCTGAGTGTGTGAATAGTCCCTTTCAAGTCAGTGCTCCCACGGCATGTCCTGACTAAGCAAGGTCAAGATCCCCAGTCTCCTGGCTCACACCGCTGGCACTGTGCACCTGAAAACATTGTCTCCTCCATCCCCTCTGCTGACATGAATGCCACAAGCACTTAAACCTTTGTAGTTACTAAATGCATTTTGTATTTCTCAAAGACAGATGAGTAAAGATGATAATTTTTGATGTAAAACAGATCTGCATACACGCACTGGTTATGCCTTTGCTGAGCCAAAACCTGAACCAAGCCCAGTACAGACCTACCTTTAACAGAGGCTGAGTAGGTGGAAATGATGCCAAGGAACAGCACGGTAAGAAGAATCATGCTGGACTCCCCCGAGCTCCTGACTGCAGCATGAAGTGTGAGAGCCTCCAAGAAGTGAGCTGCTGAGAGTGGAGGGGCCCTTGCAGAGAGAGCTGCTGGGTCGGCCACACTGTTTATCTAGATGTAGTAAAGGTCAGATTCCAAATTCCACACTCAGGTACTAAGTTCATCAAAGGACTTCCAGTTAATTATTAAGAACTAAGGCAACTTGTGGTTTCTGCCCCATTTTATTGATCACCTCGGCTTTCATTTTTGAATACTGAGCCGACACAGCCACTTTTCTGAGTGGGGGAGCCCACCTCCGGTCCTGGCAGGATGAGGAGATCCTGCCACTCCTCCTCTGTCTGAATGAAAGGGCAATCAGGTCTGTTGCTGCCAGGGGCCAGATCCTGACCACTGCCTCCACTCTCCTGTATCAACTCTGTGAGCAACTCCAGAGGCAGATGTTTTTTAAGGGTCTTCCTGCAAGCAGAAGTACAGGGGATTTATCAGTACCATCCCCAAAAGTGATGCTACTTTGTTACAGCGACTCAGATGTGATGTCACTTCCTGCTATATTGTATGATACCAAATAATTTCTCTTCCTTTCAGCAGCCCCAGCCCCCATCTTACATCACTGCAGTAGGTTAGAGGCTGAAAAGATGAGATAAACCAACTATTCAGTCCCACCTCCGTGAAGGGTACCTCTTGGCTGGGTCTGGCAGCAGGGCAAACCAAGCCCTCCTTTTCACCTCTATTTTCCCCCTTTTTCACACTCACTTCACCACCTCCCTGATAAGCCCCCAGCTGACTAACCCACACGCTTCCCCGTTTCCTCTGAGAGTAAATCCCAGGCCATCTCATGCTAAGCCTTATGGTCACAGGGCTCTTTAAAGGACCTCCTTGTCCCTCAGGTGACGGTGGGGCAGTAGGCCACCCCCCACGTTCCTTGGCACACCCAGGGTGCCACAGCCTGCGAGGGGGCACGCTCTCCCCCCGGCATATGAAGCACCCCTGTCTCCGTGAGGAGGGAGGATCTGGTCCTGCCTGTAGAGGCACACCCGTGAGCCATCACCATGCTCTTTCGCTCCACTTCCAGAGGCTACTTTAACAAGACTCTGAGCTACAAACACCCCGACTGCACCAGTGCCACCCCAGGCTGCGTTTAGCTGCTCCCAACGGGCCAATTCTGCCACCAGCTCCTCTGTATTAGTAAGGGATCGTAAGGTGAGAACGGTCTTCGCCTTGGGTGGTATATATGCCAGCTTTGTTGCCTTGCTGTAAAAGAGAAGCTGAGCACTGTCCATGTCAATCATCACCCAGCACTGGGAAACAGCAGGTCCACACCAATGCTCCTTGCTCGCGCTCATCTCTCTGCACCATGTGGAAGCCCCCCCCCGCCCCGGTGTCTTTGTGTGTGTTGTGTGTGCATGCATGTGGGAGGGCAAAGATTGGTAGGAAACCGTGGGGACTGCTACTGCTGCTCCCAAGTTTGTGGTTATTTATGCTGCTTTCCCAGCACAGGCTGTGACATGTTCCTGAATTCAAGGGACTGAGGCAGAGGCCTCCAGCTGATCCTTTTGCTGCATTTGGTAAACGAGGAGCTTGCCAGGCTTTCTCTGCTTTTTTGATAAAAATAAGCATACTACCTGTGTGCAAAACCAACTCTGGCTAGGGAAAGACCAGAGGCATGGCTCCTGCTTTGGAAATGCAATGGTCACACTTCACTCACGAAGAGGAGTTGATGCTGGTCTGAAATCTGGAGAAGAGCAACTGTCCTCTTCTTACGCTCTTGGGAC
>JAVJGG010000007.1:34828206-34847805 GCA_035590195.1 Aviceda cuculoides
CTTCACTCACGAAGAGGAGTTGATGCTGGTCTGAAATCTGGAGAAGAGCAACTGTCCTCTTCTTACGCTCTTGGGACACAGGAAATGTATTTCTTCCTTGAAATAATGTTATTTAAAAAAGGGGCCTCTCAGACACTAGAATATCAGAGGCCAGATCCCCTGCTGAGGTAAATCAGCGTGTCTCTTTGGACACCACTGTAGTAGTGCCAGTAAGGATGTAACCATCATGTAGAGAAATAGCGTACGTACGTTTCCACGTGCCTATGCACCTATATACACACCAATAACACATACTTGGTATATTCTTCGAATCTGTTAAAAACAGGAGGCCTGAGCCTCACCTCAGTTATGGCCAGAGTAAATCAGCAGTGACTGCCCTGAAGTCAAATTACACCAATGAAAGAACTGTTGCGCCCACCAAAGTCCATTACACGCAGAGGCTGCAGGATCAGCCCCTAATGTACGCTGCACGCCATGCTGGCATATGTACTGGGGTCAAAGTATTACTGTTGCTGCACATTCTCCAGAGTCCAAACTATAAGGCTCATATCTTTATATGACCTAATAAAACTAATGAGATTTCCTCACATCTTCTGAGGTCAACAAAATGTTTTTGTCTTCTCTTCACAAGCAACAGTGTGAAGATCTTGGTTTTCAACTCGAACTTTCAGTTATGTGCCCCAAAGTACGCAAGTCCACCTCTGACCTTCAGCTGGTGCCTGTGTGCCCCAGCTCCCACCGGTTCAGCGAATAAGACCCCCCGGTTTCTGCCACAGGGGACAGGGGGAGGGAGATGCCCAGCCAAGCCGCTGGCTAAAGGCGAGTTGTGCGTGTCACTTGCATCCTAAGCCTCGCCTCAAGAGTGCTGCAATCAGACCTGGCCCACAGAGAGCGATGTCTATGTCCACACCTGAGCCTCCACCGAGTACCTTTTTTCCTCTCTCCATACTCTGCCTCTTGACCTGCAGCGCTGTTTGTACAAAATGCTTCGAAAGGCAGTTTTAAACTGTGGAGTTTGTTCTGTTGCTGGGGGGAACTCGCCATGTGAATGAGCATCTTGAAAAGTCATGTTATGGTTCTACCAAAATAATGAAATTCAGTTAGACGCTCTTTCTCAATGTTTGCAGCTGCTCAGGTCTTCATTTTGCTTTGTCACCGCTTGGCACTTGGCGGACTTCAGAAGACATTGCATTACCCTGTATTGGTGTCTGAGGACATAGGGGTCTGGGTTAGCAATACTGCTGCTTTGAAAAGTGCAATATGAGAAAAACAGATTTATAAATCAAAACGCGTAAGCGGTTTCTTCATTCTAAGAAAAAGGACATCTGAATATTACGTGAATTTGTTAGGTGCCTTTTTGCTTTTTTAAAAAAGCAAGCAAGCAAATGGGCTATCCGTAACTGATCTGCAGCCTTTTAACAACCAAAAGAAAACAAAGGAGTCTTCATAGGGACAGTGGTGCATTTGGACTTGTGTGGTGCTGGCATGTAAAGCTAACTATTAATAGTAACACGAGTGAGGTTTTAAACAGATGCTAGCAAAAGCAAATGCAAATCTAGCTATTTTTAAAGTAATGCAGGGAGCAGGAACCACAAATTAAATCAAATATTACACCAAATACTAAATACCAACAGCAGTTAAAGGTCAGTGTCCTACTATAGTGACAGCATACAGTTTTGTGACTTCAGCATAGCTGTAGTGAACCCGAAACCAGCACTAAAACTGAAAGAGTGTGTATATCTGGAACCAATGAAACTTGAGATAAACATTGATGCAGATGAAAAGGGTATTATGGTAGCATGCACTCGTATGTTTGCTAAGTTTGTGTGCCTCATTCACCAGCGGCAAAGAGGTATCTACGTATTTAGGCTGCCCAAAATATATTTTTCTCATATAATACAACCCCGGTCTCCAGAACTGACTCCTGTACCAGGGCAGCATTCTTTCATGAAGTTATCTGAAGGCAGAAGAATGTCGCCCTTCATTGAGTATTGACACTGGAGTTTAAAAAGCTAATTGGCGGTGGCGTTTAAAAAACATGAAGCGTGAAGGCGCACACCCCTTTTCAGGGGGCAGAGGGAACAGGGCATTGCTGGGGGACCTTTGGAGCTAGAAATCTGCTCTGAGGAATGTCACCACTTAAAAATACTTCACTGGCCCCAGTGTGAACTCAGTAGTGTCATCAAAACCACTCAGATAAAAATAAGGCTTTCTTACTTTTAGCTCCTCCTGATCCCGGGGAGCCACTGCAGCCGCACGCGGGGGCAAGCACAGCTTTCCTCACGAAGGCCCCTAAAGCCTGGACACGGCACCCACGTCCACTCGCCCTGCCGTAGGCCAGCGCCCGCCGCCGCCACGGACAGCCAACCTCGGCTTGTCAGCCTCTGTTGTAAGGAATGACGCAAAACCGAGAAACCCTCCCAAACCACGACTGATCCTCACGTGCTTTTGTTACGGTTGTAGCTCGTTCCTTTTTTATTTGACTGGAAGCGGCTCCAGCTGGCGCCAGAGCCGACTCAGAAGAGAGCGACCAGCGCAAAGCCCCGGTGCCCAGCGGGACCGGGGCGAGAGCAGCTCCCCGCCTGCCTGCCGGCCTGCGCAACCGGCCGGGACGGGTCCCGACACGGCTACCGGGCGCTCTCGCGGGCAGGAGAGGGGAAAGTCGCCGAAATTCGCGATCGCGGCACCCGCCTGTGGCGGCGCCTCGCGCCGCTCCCCCTCAGCGCCGGGGCGCGGCCCGGTAGCGCCACGTGACCGCCGCCCGTGGCTCGCCGGGATCTGAAGTCGCGGCGGGCGGGGAAGGGCGCGCGCGCGCGCTGGGCGGACCCGTTGCTCCTCCCTCCCCTTCCACGCCCCCCACCCGGCTCTCCGCGTGGGGCGGCTCGCGGGTACGTTACAGCTCCCCCCCCGCGCCGCGTCCGTTACCCCTTGGTGTGGGAGGGGGTGGGGCGGCAGTTGGGGTTCGGGCTCGGGCTCGGCTTTCCTGTGAGGGAAGGAGGGGAAAATGGCGGCCTGGGGCGCGTGACACCCCCTCCCCGCTCACGGCTGTCGCTGCCGCCTGGGGGGGGGGAGTGTCACGGCCCTTCCCCGGGACCTTGTGGGCGGAGGTGGCCGGTCCTGTTGAGCTATGAGGTACTTCGGCGCGTGAGCAAAAATAACGCGTGTGTTTCTATATATATAACGTGCGTATACATAGATACGTGTATATATATAGCTGTATGTGTGTCTGTGTATAGGTGTCTATTTATACGTCGGCAGATGTACGTCTAGAGCTCGGTATCTGCGGGGCGTGCGCGCTGTGGTGGCTGCAGACGCACCTGTGCCGCGCCAGGCCGTGCCGTTTGGCGCCCACGACCATCTTGGCTCCCTGGGCCTTAACGTCTTAAGACCCCGAGAGAGGGAGACTGGGGCGTGTTAGCTGAAACACTTCTGGTTTTCTGGCGTTTTGTGTGTTTTTCCAGCTCTTCTGTTGCTGAAGGAGCCAGGGGATTGTTTTGTTCTGCACGTTGGCTCTGTCAGTGCTGCCTTCTCCAGTGAAGTAGTTATCTTTAGAAAACTATGCAGCTCTTGAGCACAGGGGAGCTACTACTATTAAAAAATAATACTTGTTATTGAAAAGGAGTGGGTATGATTGTAATTGATTTGAACGCAGAATGTTTTGCAGAGTTAACGGTTTAGTCCGTTCATCCTCTTACTTGCTGTGTTTTGACCACTGACAGCAGCCAGCGTCAGTGGTTTGCCAGTGTCTTTGGTTCTCAGAAGAAATGAAGATTGATTTTGAAGGTGTACAGCTTGTTCACACTTTTTTTTCCCCCAAGATGGCTTTAGTTATATCACAAGATACCTCTTTAATTTTTTCTGTTTGTATATTTGAAAATAGTTTGTGTCCACATAATAGTACTGCTAATGGTTTTTCTTTTATGTTTAATCCAGGGTGATTCCCTGCTTTTATGCAGTTGTGTTTTCACAGAGTTGTTAAGTGGAAACTGTTGAATAGCTGCAGATGTAGCAGGCAGAGGTTTAGACATGATCTGAATCCAGATTATGATTTCTCTAGTATTTTATATGTTACTGCTTGCAGAGGCACTAACCTAGCTTTAAACAAAAGAAGGCCACCTCTTACTTATGACTTTTTCTTTATTCAGGTTTGCGGTAGGTGTAGGGTGATATTTTTTCTAATTGCGCTCCTTGTTAATAACACTCACACCGTTGTTTTGTTTCGTACAGAATTGGTGAGGGAAAAGCTTGCTTTCAATGAAAGACTTGTCACGTGTTGAGGAACAAGTTGGGAAACCCAGCCAAAAGCTAATGTCATCAGAAACACCAACGGAAAGTCCGGAAGTGCCAGCAGAAAATACCATGTCTCCTGAAGTTCCTGATGTGGAAGGAAAGGTGAAGTCAAGTGACAGTCCAGTAGAGAGGCAGGAGGCAGGCTTAGACCTCAAGGAAGAATGCCTTGAGCCCATGTCCAAGAGGCAAAGGAAGAAGCTGTTGAAGCAGAAACAGTGGGAAGAACAGAAAGACCTACGGAGGTATGGTTTGCAAAATAGCTTTTTTAGGATCATGTGTAGTGCTAATAATAATGATGTGTCAGCAGAATTTGTGTGTAGATAGCTTTAGCAAATCAAGGCAGTTGAACTGGTTTTCTCCCATGCCAGGTTTAAAGCAGTAGTCACAGGCTACTCCACCTGCATATGAAGAAGCTGTAAAGGTAAGCATTCTCTCTTCATACTCTAAGCGTTCCTCAACTTGAAGAGGATATCAGGAGGGATTCAAACTTGCATGTTTTCGGTTTGTTGGAAGGGAGAAATAACACGTGGCCTTGTTCCTTTCTGAATGGGCTGCTCCCTCTTTCCCCAGCGCTGTGAGACTTGGTGAATCTTACAAAGACAGTGAATAAAAAAAATTTCTTTGGACACATGAAATGCTGTGCTGTAAGTTGTGTTGACTTATAATCTGTTAAAATAGTTTTGGAAGATGATGAGCTTCTGGTTTATTCTGTTGAGAGAAACCTTATCTGCAAATGGGCTGGTGGTGGTTTATCCTTGTCCTGCCGAATGCAAAGTGTTCCTCCCCCGGAGAATGGCTGTTAAAGTTGCTGTCTCCAAAACTGGACCTCCCAACTGCCTGCTCCCATCGGGGGAACGGAGGGAAGAAACCATTGCTTCGGAAGCCTTTTGAAAAACTTGAAACAGGAGCTGAATTGCGTTCCGCGTTCTGATTCTGATAGTGCAATTTTGGCAATGTTTTTGGTTGTTTCTGTTATGAGACCTGACTCGGAGCACCCTTGAATCCATGAAACTCCCACTATTGACTTCACTGAATTTGTGTCAGATGTCTGTCTTTGTAGGTATATACAGAACTTCACAAAGACGGGGGGTGTGTTTCATGCTGGTATCAGCCTAGCACAAATGGAAGCAACAGGATAAGTTTGGACTACCACAGTCATGGGACAACCACCTTGATCATAGAAGTGTGCATTTATGTGCATAACACGTACCTCAGCAGATCTGGCAGCACTTTTTGAAGATGTATTTATCTGTTTGTTCATTTAGGCAGAAACGAAAAGAAAAACGCCAGAAGAGAAAACAGGAACGTCAGTTAAAATCGGACTTCGATAATGAAGTGAATGACAGAAAGCGTATGCGAAGGGAAGTTGTTCCTAGCACACTTCGCCTCGTTGTGGACTGCAGCTTTGATGACCTGATGGTGCTAAAGGTAAAAGAAACTTACTCTTCACATACAAATGTTGACAGGTTCTCCAGTGACAGTGTCGATGCAACGCCAGAGCACAAAAACTGGAGAGCGGCTTGCGGAGGACAGTTAGCATGTTTCAGATTGTGGTGACTCCCAGGCCTGCTTAGGTCAGTTGCTGAATTTTTGAGGGTTTGGAACGTACCTTTGTATAAGCTTGCCAAAGATTTTGTTTGCCTTCATGGAGATGCGGTAAGTTGGTTTGATTCCAAAAACAGGAATATAGAAACAGTTTGTGCCATATGTTCACCATGAAGCTACACGCAGTTCTGCCTGAAAATGGTTTTGCTAGAGGGGCTGCAAATGCCCCATCAAGTTACTTTCTCTTTCAAAGTGGACCTGAGGCTCCCAGCCGTGTTAGTAAGTATGTGTGGAAATGAGAATTTTGAGCATTATGAGGATACTGTGCTTGGGAAGACGAACGCCATCACTCCGAATGTCCTCCCCTTCCTTCTTCTTCCCCCAGCTTTATAGGCTGAGCACAACGTCCTGTGGTGTGGGATATCCCTTTGGTCAGTTGGGGTCAGCTGTCCCAGCTGTGTCCCCTCCCAGTTTCTTGTGCCCCCCCCAGCCTCCTCGCTGGTGGGGTGGGGTGAGAAGCAGAAAAGGCCATGGCTCTGTGTAAGCAGTGCTCAGCAATAAGGAAAACATCTCGTCATTATCAACACTATTTCCAGCACAAATCCAAATCATAGCCCCGTGCTAGCTATGATGAAGAACATTAACTCTATCCGAGCCAAAACCAGGACTGTAAATATGAGAAGGATCAGCATGACACCCAACCACCGGTCAAGATGTTTGGTGTGGTGTTTTGAGATCAAAACAGCTTTAACTCTACTAGGAAAGTATGTTAATCTGTAGCCTCCTGTAAGAGTGCAGCCTTTGGTTTCTGAGGCAGACCTCTCCCCTCCCTGTTACTCTGAGCCCTTCTGCTCTTGCCAGGGTCTTCACTGCTCTGCAAGACTGCTCGAATTGAAGCTTTTGCAAAGCCCATCTGGCTACTGGCTGAGTGTAATGCAGAGCACGTATAGCACTAATGGAGACTAGTGCCACTCGCCACAAAATTTTGGGGAAGCTCCAGTTGGCGTTTTGGCACTTGGTTCTCTGAGGAGTCCTTCAGCAGTGCCCCAGAAGAGACAAGAGGACCCCCTTGATAGTTTTGGAGACGCTGACTGGGTGTTTCCTGCTGAGCTTCGTCCTTCATAAAACACACTTCCTTCCATGGTCAGGCAGAGCCCCTGTTAGGCCTGGTATAAAAACTGGCACTTCTGCAGGTGTTTAGGAAGGGTGAAGTGTTGTAAGTGGAAGATGGTCGTGGCCTTTAGCAATGGGGTTAATTAGATGCTTTCTCTAGTGCCTGTAAAAACTTGCATTGCAATATTGTAGTGATAAAGTGTAGTTTACTTGAAATCCTTTGGAGATACCAAAAGGTTCTCAAAGCACTACATGAATCAAAGCAATATAATGATGTTTCATTTTAAAATGGGAATCAGTTATATTTACAAACCCATGCTTTTGGGGCACTGAGAATAGAAGTATGTAATGTGCCTTACAAAGAACATAATTGGCTAAAAATTAAGTCTGCTGCATTTTAAGTAGCACTAGTTAACTGTTGTCCAAATTGTCAGGTCAGAGTGCTGGAGCCAGCCACTGAATTATTTGCATTGTTGTGCGGTTCTTCAAGTTAATTATGCGGTTTAATTTTCTTAAATATAAACGGTATATTCTCAGGGTTTTGCCATGGGTGAAAGACCGATTATTGTCACAGTGATAAATCTGCTTGATTCCTCAGACTAATTTTGACCATGTTATTACATATAATTAAATCCTAGTGATTTTTGTTTTGTTTATTTCCTAGAATAATGCAAATCAAGCACATGCGTAGAGGTGTCTACATAGACTTTTGTGGAAGATGTGCGTGTTTCCTTGTCAGCATAATCCCTTCACAGCGGCTGTTTTTTCTCTCGGGGTTTGGTGTCCACACTCTCTCAGTAGTCACTTTTGCCAGTTAAAAGCTTCCTTTTTCTCTCTTTAGCTTCTGACTGGCTCATGGTAAAGCATTTTGTGGTGGTCTGTCTGAAGGACTATGTAAAAACAAATTGTGTTGTATACAGGATGTTAAGAAGCTTCACAAGCAAATTCAGAGATGTTATGCCGAAAACCGCAAAGCATTTCATCCTGTGCAGGTATGTTTAACAACCCGAGAACTGTAGTAGAAAAAAAATATTTAAGCTGCCTCTTTTTAATGAGGAATTTACTTCTATTGTAATAGATTGGTTTTCAACCCACTTGTTATAAAAATCCCTGTATATATGAAAAGGTATGTGCATGCAGATGAAGAGTGCCAGATACTGACGTGCCACTAAGATACTGTTGATACTCAGTTTTATCTGTGACAGATTTAAAAAAAAAAAAAAAAAAGAGAGACTGTAAGTGCGTATTTGTCTTTTAAATGTGTCACTAACTGTATGAGTATGGTCTTAGTACCACTTTAAGCTAAAAAGTATTTAAGAGTTTTAGCTAATTGTTAAGGGTAGAAAAAGTCTTGTACAGAGAGGAAACAGATTGGCCTATTAACATTTCAGTATTTTGTACCTCTTGTTTGTTCCTTTTGAAGTTTTACTTGACCAGCCATGGGGGACAGTTGAAGAGCAACATGAACGAAAACGACAAAGGATGGGTCAACTGGAAGGTGAATAATAGGCTATTTTTGTAAAAAGAGAAAAAGGAGTCTTGATTATAGTTGCTAACTAGGTTGTTATTTGTGAAGGACCTGTGCTTTTTCCACGTGGGTTTTTCCAAGCCATCAGAGCAATAGAATATTAGAAATAGTGTGGCTCTTTGTACTTTTAAATCAGCTAAAGACTGCTTGTCTTGAATTAGTTTGGCTTTTGCTTGAAAAACTCCCCACGCATCCATTTTCAGCTGTTTATATTGAACAGATTCCATTCTCTGATAGACTAAGCAAGACTGCTTGGTTTAGGCAGTTCTGAGAGATGTCTGTCTTGACAGTGCTCTTTTTTTCTTGGCGAAAAATAAGACTTTGAAGTCATGGTGTGATTCTCTTGTGTGCACCTTCACTTCCATTATGTTGCCTCTCAACAGTGCAGTGTTCTTTAGAGAAGTAGCTTGTCTTATGGTCAAATTCATGTTGGTTTTCCTCGCAACTCCCTATTAAACCAGTATTCCAACAACTTCAAATGAAGAGCACTTTGCATAAATAAAAAGTTCCACTTCCAGCATGTCTTGTGTGATAGCTGCTTTGCAAAAGCATAGCATAAACCTCTCATATCAAACAAGTAATGTTAACTAAGCATGTACTCCTGGTTTCACTTTTTTTAGAAAGGTGAACTTGAAACTTATTTGGTTCCATGGGAGAAATAGGGTAGCATTTGAAGGGAGTCACAAGAACTTAAGGATTTGTAAAGTCTTTTGGGGGTTTCAGAAAATTTCCTGATGATTTTTACAAGTCAGTGCTGTAGGGACTGTGGATGATTTATGCAGAAATCAATCTGCACTGTGCTACGTACTTAAACATGGATGAGGGATGTGGAATGACTGCATGCTATTGTATTTATTTTTGCTGGATCCATCTTGGGTCTGTAAAGCTTGCTCAGCAATTCATCAGTTGACTGTAATTTCTTTTAAATACCTTTTTTTGAGGATATCCACATTAGAACAGAGCACTATAGTGAGCTAATGAAGAAAGAAGACCTAGTATATCTTACCTCAGATTCCCCGGACATTCTCGGTGAGCTTGACGAGAAGAAAGCCTATGTGATTGGAGGACTGGTGGATCACAATCACCACAAGGTAAACTGTGGGTCTGTTTCTTTACAGCTCTTTTTTTTTTTTTTTTTTTTTTTTTTAATTTGGCACCTTATTTGACATTAATGGTCTTCATATTGTTCAGATGTAAACTAACAAAAATAAATAACAAGAAAACTTCTTCAAAAAAGGCTTCAAAAATTTTTTGAAGAAATGGGAAAAAAAACTTGTGGTGGTAACAGTGGCTTGTGTTCCAGAGTGCAGACATGCCGAGCTTTTTAGGATTTTGTCTTTTCATTTTAAATATAGGAATGGAATTAATAACACTGCTCAGCTTACCGAGAGCCATATTTTCAGACAGAAGGGTTTGGTTTCTGTTCATGCACTTGTGTGTGTGTGCGCACACTTGTATGTGCACGTGCCCAAATATAGACGAAGAACAGTGCTTGAATCTTGGATGTCCTTTTTTAATAAATTTGCATGTCAGGAGAATTTGGCTAAGTAACACACATGCCTCAGGGATCTGGTTCCATACCTGTACATGGGAGCATGCTGTGTGGACCTGGACTGTCATAGGGAATGCAGCTGGGAAATTGAAGCACTGTTACTGCTTTTCTTCAGAGACACTCCTATGTAATTTCTGGTGACGTGTTTAATATTTCAGTGCGATGCTAAGAAAGGGATGGATCTTAAGCCTTACCAAATGATACTTCATCACAGTTAGTCCACAGTTAAAGACTAGGAGGGAGCTAAAGCAGATCCTTTATATAGCCATTATGGTATAAAGTATTTATACCATTTTAAAGGGTTGGGTTTTTTTTTTCTTTTTTTCCCCATTTTGGGCACAGGAGTTGCCAGGTTTAAAAAAACAAACAAAGTTTCTTTATCCTTTACTCTTCCTCTGAAAAAATAACCAGTTACTGCAATCTGAGTAACTTTGTGTTTGAGCATAAACTTGCCTTTAAAACAGGCTATGGCTGACACATTCTAGAGCTGCAGCTGTATGAATAAATTTTATTTATGATCCTTTTGACCAAACATCACAGTGTGACATATATTCAAAGTAGTAAGTTTCCAAAGGTAGCACTTGAAGCAGGTACTGTCTAACCCGGGTAAGTTTCTTTCTGTAAAAACCTTCTAAAGCAAGATCATGACAGCACTGGCAAAACTCTTGCCAGAAAATGATACTTGTAGTAATCTGTACGGGCTGTTCTGAAACGGTGATTCTCAGTCCAGTTGTTTTGGTGTCTTTCCCACAGGGAATTACTTACAAAAAAGCTGTAGAGCAGGGAATTGGTCATGCACAGCTTCCGCTTGGAAACTTTGTCAAGATGAACAGTCGGAAAGTGTTAGCTGTCAATCATGGTAAGTTTTAAATCACAAAATAATGACATTATTACAGAACATACCTGCGATATTTGGAATTTGAACCCGCAAAATGTGCACTGTAGTGCAGATACCTGAACCTTATTTTATTACGTTGATATTTCTTGAATCTAGTTGCCTTTGGGATACAGTAATTGCCCTGACCTTTAAATATTTTAGATATGGTTAAATGTAAAGCATGGTGTCTTAGCCACTTAGAAGTGCACCTCCTGTTCTGTTGACTTGTCCCATGAGTAAATTTGGCATTCTTACCATCCTGGTGTTGTTTCCAGACTTATGTATAGGTGAGTCAAGTGTTGGAAGCTATCCTGTGTATTTTATCCCAGGGGAGGATAAATGTTGGTGATGTTTTCATCTCTTTGGACAGCTATGTTGAGTAGTAACTGCTTAGAGTACTGCTGATACCAAATAAGGTGAGCCTACTGGCTTCCTGATTCTGATTGAAGTATACAATTGCTTAACCAAGTCTTGAATCCCACTCCTTTTGAACTTTCAGCTTTATTATTAGATTATCTTTCAGTGTCATTAAACAAACATACATGCAAAATGGAGCCTACTCAGACCTTTGTGGAATTTTTTTGACATGGTGTCCAAGTCTTTATTTCGCCCCACTTCAGGTTCTTTTATTTATCTCGCCTTGCTTTATTTCAAGTTTATTTTCTTATGTAACACATTGCTCGATGATAACTGTATTTTCTTAAAAGTGCCATTGACTGTGGAGGTGTGTATTTGCATGACACTAATGCTTATTTAAATGTGGAGGAGAATATAGTATAACTGGACTAAAAGTTGTCAAACCCCATGTATTTGTAGATTTTACGTGTTTCTAAAACTTGATCTTTAAGTGTTGCTGTATATAGACAAGAAGAGGACTTCATGTGCTATTCATCAAAAGTTACAGCTGTAGCTTTGTGCTGGAGTTTTTCTGCAGTAATCTTATACTGACCTCTAGCGTCAACATGTCTGGAGGCTGTCTTCTACATGTCTGAGGACTGGGTATAAAACTGGGTCACTTACACTGGGGCTTTCATTTATCTGCTTAATGGTCTTGTTTCTTGTGCCAGACTTTTAGGCACCTGATTTCACTGCAGTTTAGTTGGCCAGATTTAATTTAATGTGAGTTTGTCTTCCCTTGCCCTTTGAAAACGTTTTCAAGTTGCAGTTGAAAGGCTCTTAGCCCATATTCCTTTTTTAAGGTAAAGATTATACTACAGCACTATTTTGCTTAAGGTTTTGGAGAAGGAAAATAAAGACAACTCTGGCACCACCAAAAGTAGAGGTACCTTTAGCAGTTATAATTAAGGCTCTGGTATGTATTGTAACCCTAATAGCTTGCAACCTAAATCCCAAAAGACAGCTTTCAAGGGAGTAAGGCATGAGTAAGGTGGACAGAATCAAGCTGCCTGTCAAATCTCTTGTTATAAGTTTTGTGTAGGTGAGAAGCATATTTGCACTGAGGTGCTTGTATTTTGCTGTGGGTACATCTACCTCACCGCTTTGTGTAACTGTGTAATTGCTCACCCTTCCTCTTTTGATTTGGTTGTTCTGGCCTCTGGGTTCTCACTCTTGGTGCGGAAGTTGCAGCCAGCAGAGGACAGTACAGGGCTCGCCAGATGAGACTGTGGGGCCTGCCTGGTCCCTGTGGAACTACTTTTGATAGGTGTGAATTTGGAAGGTCCTGTAGAAGAAGCAGCTCTTTCTGAACTGCCTTGTCAGTCTTTGAAGCACTTTAATTAAATGGGCCCTCTGGTGGTGGGAGGTTGACAGCGTCGTTAACAGGGGAATTTGCTTGCTTTTCACTTCCTTATTTATTTATAATCCTTCTCTCTTGGGATCGAGTCTCCATATATTTCCACAGGCAGTTCAGTGCCTGCATTGCCATGTTAAAATGGCATGAGGAATGGATGTGTGTGTGAAATATTTGATGCTAGAAAACTGACACAGCGTAAGACGAGACATTTTTTTAACTCCGTCTGGAATTATAAAACTTGAAAGATTTGAGATCCATGTAAAACACTGTATTGCAAAACACAACTGCAAGTGTGGCTGAGAGAGTTTGTTTTCTTCTGTTCAGGTTTGTATCCCAAGGCTAATGCTTTGTAGTATATGTTACAGGACCATACTGCTTCATTCCAGTCTGCAATGATGTCTACCAAGTGTTCCCACTGCCTTTTTCCATCCTGGCAGAATTTTTTTGTTGCTGTTGCAGCCCATCATAGAAGCCTCTGTTCTCCTGTGGAAGCCACTCTCTTTCCATCAGTTCTGTTTTTACTATGCAGATAAAGGAAGTTCCAAAGCGAGGGAGAAGAAATGTGCTCTTGATACTCTTCTTGTTTCTTAAGCCAGCATTTTTGCCTCAGATGCTTTCTGCAGTAACTTACAGTGATATTAATATAGTCTTTTGAGTGCTCATACCTTCACAGTACGTTTCAGGTGAATAACCTGCTTAGTAAAATGGCCAACTCTTCGATATCAGTGTCACGGATAGCAGCTGGCTGTCCAGTAAACCTGGATCCAGGAAACCTCTAGTAAATGTTACACTTTTCTCTAACTTGAGTCTCAGTGAGTGTGAGATCCATGCTGCTCCTCCCTTTCTGAACTCCTGCCTAACTCTCTGTAAGTTTTCAGTTGGGGTTGTTTTTTTTTTTTTCCTCTCCACAGCTGCTTTGATCCTTTCTCATATGCTGTTGCTTGGCATTGAGAATACTTGTGCTGGGAGCATTCTTTGAAGTTAGCATTCTCCGGTGGTGTTAGCGCTATTCCTGTAGTCCCAAGCTTGAAGAGCCACCCCTCTGTCCCAGATTTGTCATCCAAGTCTGGCTTACTCACCAGCCACAGGGCCTCCTCCTACCTTTCCTGCTGCTGCTGAGCCACAGTCTGTGTTGACAAGTTTTTTTGGATAGCCTGGGATTTTTCTAAGTAGGAATTTGCAGATGAACTTTGTATATAATGCAATTTGGAGCTATCGTCGATCAGGGAAAGTTTTCGGAGCTGTGACGGGAGTAGAAGGGTGAGTGTATGGTTAGCGTAATAGAAACAGCAAGAAAGGGTCACAGAGTTGGAGACTAGTGAGGATTTCTGCGATAAGCTCCGATGGAAATGAAAGAGAAAGCTAGTTATAGCAGGTTTTAGGAAGACTTTGGGCTGTCCATATATTAGGGGGGGGACAAACTCATTGTTAAAGTGCATCCACAGCAGTACTCCTGTCAAACGTGAGAAGGCATTAGTGGCTGTATAGAAGGCACTGGTGAGACCTGAAGTACTGCAGGGACATTTTTTTCTGTCCCTGAGAGAAATGAATTCAAACTGGAGCCACTGCAGAAAAGCACTGCTGTAGTAACTGTCTTACAACTGGAGACTCAAAGCGTGCTTGGCTTTAGGCTGCAGCAGTAGCAGAATTGCCTTGTCTGCTTCTGCCTGTATTTCATCAACTTTACTCTGAAGATGCCACAACTGAATGCCTGTAAACCTCTGTAAAGATGGATTTGGGGCTGTGTTCCTGTCAGCAATTCATTTCTCTCCCTGCAAAAGAGCTGATGGTCTTTCTTGATGTTGCAGTGTTTGAGATCATCCTTGCATACCTGGAGAAGAGAGACTGGAAGGAGGCCTTTTTCAGTGTTTTGCCACAGCGGAAAGGGGCTGTTCCTTTGGGAGAAGCCAATGATTCGTCCAAAGATGCTCTGTCTGGAAAAGAAGATAAAGACAATGACTCAGACAGCAACTAGGCTTCAGAATGCGACGATGGGAAAGATGACACCTGCAGTTC
Source organism: Aviceda cuculoides (assembly GCA_035590195.1). Classification (NCBI taxonomy): domain Eukaryota; kingdom Metazoa; phylum Chordata; class Aves; order Accipitriformes; family Accipitridae; genus Aviceda; species Aviceda cuculoides. The sequence continues at coordinate 34,842,881 of JAVJGG010000007.1, forward strand.
ATGGGATAAAACTGGGACGTGAAGTAGTTACACTCCAAAGAGCATCTGCTGCCCTTGTGATACTGAACTGTTTCAATGCTTGGTAGTTCCATAGTTGGCCCAGAGCTGTTTCTGGACATGAAGGGTAAAGATAAATGCAGTTTTATACCCTGAAACTTCCATATTAATAGCTTTAAAAAAAATAAATTAATGTCAAATGCAGAATTTTATTTTGTTTCCCAAGGAAGCTATTTAATTTCATTTTTTAAAAATATTTTTTTATACATACCAAGTTGGGTGTATTACCCAAGAGCGTTAGTAGTTACTGTTTTAAAGTATGCACTATTCTCCATTTCTGCTCTGAGTTTTCTTAAAAGCAGTGAATGACAAGCATTGCCATGGCCTCAAAACCTGTACCACTAGTGCCTGTTGCAAAGCGTGCATGCACACTCGAACAAACAAAAATTCTGATTTTCCTGAGCATCTCAACAATCACAAGCAACTGAACTGCCTTTATGAGCTGAGCCACACTGATTTATATACCGTGTTTAGTTAGCTGGGCTCAGTAGGTGAAATGCAAGTGTGGGGTTAAGCCAGTGCTTTATACTTCAGCCTCAGTGGGATGGATGTCTGCACAAGTGCAAATCATGTGCCTTGGTTGGCACGTGGTGCACGTTGAGTTGAGGTGACACAATCGCTTTTGATTACTTCTTGATCCTCTTAGCAAATTTATGACACATCCTCAGAACAATACCAGGAGACAGGAACTGTTTCGTACATGTCACTTACTCAGTTCCAGTATACCTGTTTTATTACATGATCCTGTACGTATTGTCTGTCAGTATTCTTCCTTTAAAAAAAAAAAGTCATAGTCTCAGTCTTGGCTGGATGTTCTGATTCAACTTATTTCTAACTGACTTAAGTGCTTTTGCAAAGTACTGAAATGGACACCTTGGAAGTGTGGCTTCACTTCACCCCAGTGAGCCTGCCCCGTCCCTTTCTTCTGTAGGGACTAGGCAGGCAGCTGCAGTTTCTGAACGAGTACAGCTTTCACCTAGGTCGGCTGAAGGGTGTAAGAACACATCATCATAACTGTTCATCTGTGCTGAGCCGGAATCAGAGAGCTGATCCAAGTATGACTTGGCTCGTATCCATTTTTATTCCTCCCTCTGTTGTTACTGCTTTCACATGGAGACTAGAAGTGGGACTCCTACAGGTCCCTATGGTCTGTAAAGGGTTGGCTGGTTATGACTTTATACACTTAGTGCACTTCTCTCCATACTTTTCAAATAACCATAGAAAAGTTTCTTCTGTTAAAGGTGTGGAGTATGGTTTGTTGCTCAAGTAATGTGGCTTTTTTTGCTAGGCTTTACAAAAACGTGATTGCTTTTGTTCCAGAAACTAGGTCAGCTTTTTCCTAAAAGCATTGCTGCTTTTATTTCTGTGACAAAAAGTGCAGCATAAGTATACCCACCATGTATTATACTGATTCTCTGACATAAATGTGTAAAGCAGTGAAATTACAAGGAGTCACATCTTTACAGCTGAGGTTCTGCATGTTAATGCACGTAGCACCTATTAAACCTAACCTAAGGCTCTTCAGTCTCTTCAAGGTTTTCTTAAGACCACTTCATACACATGCCTCATTTACTCAGGCTTGCGAGTGCAAGAGCAGATTGCATAGACAAACTGGGGTCTTTGGAGACGTTGTGAAAGGGTCGGAAAGCATCTTATGGAATTGTTTTGTGGCTTAAAACACAGCCTGTCTTAATCTTTACCAGTGAAATTAGATAAACACACACCCCCCCATGCGCATGCATGTGTTTTTAGATCAATCACTTGCAAATCTGAAGCATACCTGTCTATGGAGAAATAGAAGAAAAAGATGGTCCTCTGTGTTGCTCTTGGAAGGCTCCTCGGTAAGCAAGAGCAGATGGAGGTTTCAGTAGGCACAGCCCTCTGACTACTGCTGCTGTCCTCAGCCTTTCAGTATCCTCCAGTTCTGCAGCCATCTAGAAAAGGCTGTTCTTGGTGGACCTGGACTTGCACCGATGAGATTTCTAACCCTTTTCCAAATGCTTTGGACGCTTTACTGTTCATTGGAATCACCAGCAGTAGACACGATCATACTGAAGTGGTGATCCACTTTCAGGTAACAGGCTGCAGCTATGCAGTAGCATTCGGGGAGAAGTGATGGTTCAGGAAGCCCTGCGGCCACTCTTGCAATGAGTTCGGTGTAAAGTTACTGATGAAAACAGTTGAATTTGTTGGAGCACATGAAAATCACCCTAGCATCAGATGAAGTGTGAGAAGCTGAAACCTGTTTGTGAGAGAGTCTGAGAGAGGGGCTTGTAAAAGCAAGAGGGCTTGTGCTCTCTGTGACACCTCCAGTCCCTGCCATGATACCACAGCTCCTTGTGACAGACCAGGAAGGTAGTCCTCCTTTGATTCCTGTGTCTTTTTGCAGCGTGAGAGTGGAGGCTGTTAGGATGGCCATTTGATGACATCCCTGGGAAGAGCATCCCGAGCGGTCTTGCTCTTGTGCTGTATTTCCCTCTGGTCCTGAAATACATACTCTGATGTATTTGACATGCTGTGTCCTTTTGTTTTTAACCCCTGAGTGTCCCTGGCTGCCTCTGTGAAGAAGGGCACGGACTTCCAAAGTAGTACCTCCTACTTCTGCAGCAATGGGCAACTGTTTGAAAACAGTCAAGTGACCAGAAATCTGTATCGTGGGATTTGTGAAAAGTCATGGGAGTCTGAGTGTGGCTTTCAAGCTTGTTCAGTTGTAGTGGGGGGCCTCTAGGCGTCCTGCATCTGGTATTTGACTTTTCAGTATTTTTAATCTGTTCTTATCTTGATGCAGGGAGTATCTGTTATATATTTTTTCCTGTTGTTTAGGATAAAACTGGTGAGGGTGGGTTGGGGAAGACAGTTCACCCTGATTAAATTGTGCAGTCCAGGTGTGTGACATGATTTTTCTTCTCTGGAGGATGCTGTTAGTGTGTTTCTTCTGGCTTCCTGCCATTGTCAGAGCTAAAGTGTTACTTTACTTACCTACAGTGAATAAGTTACAGGGTAGAGTTGGTAATAGTCGATGTTAATCTAATGCATTTTGTTCTTTTTCTTAACTGCTTAATGAAATTGTTTTAAATGGCGGCACAGTGCCTGAGCTCAGCTCTTTGATTTTTTTTTTCTGAAAGCCCCGAAGACTTGCCCATATTTAGAAATGAGTTATGCACTTTATCACGATAACTGTGTTCACTGCACAGTGCAAAGATTTTACGTATTTATTGAATAGGCCAGATCTGCAGTGACAGTATAACCTCTCTGAAGAAGGATAGAAATAAATACTTGCAGAGAAATATTGGTTTGCAAGCTGAGCACTTCGTGAAACATTTAGAAATACTTGACATGGATGCATGACCATTCAAGTTGGTGTACTATCCAAACCTTCTCAGTAACAGCAGACAGATCCTAAAGACAGCAGACTCCCAGCTGTTTGGGCTAGGGACAAGTGATAGTTCAGAAGATAGGGCATCTAATTTTATTAGAGGACATAGAACTGCAGCTGCCTTGCCGGAGTAGTCTGAAGAGTTTCTCCATCCCTGCTGCACCCTGACGTGATGGTAAGAATCTGCTTCGGCATGTCCTGCTAGAGAATCCGGGTCACTGATAAAGCAGGCAGGTAGGATCAAGGAAGGTGTCAGAGGACACATACACAACTTAAGCTTAGGGTGAAAACGTGACTGGGCAACATTTGTATTGGGGAACGGCAAAGTTCAGGATGGATTGACAGGTTACTAGGTATCTGAGACGCTTCCCAACGTAAAGGACTTTAATTCTGATCTTGAGATTCACACATTGAACATAAGCTTGTTCGTCCTTTACTACTAGTGTATTGAGTTTGCATGGCAAGGTTTTGGTAGCGGGGGAGGCTACAGGGGTGGCTTCTCTGAGAAGCTGCTAGAAGTTTCCCCTGTGTCTGACAGGGCCAATGCCAGCCAGCTCCAAGACGGACCCCCTGCTGGCCCAGGCCGAGCCCATCATCGACGGTGGTAGCACCTCTGGGAGAACAGATTTAAGGAAGGGGAAAGGAAAAACCAGCCTGCACAACAGCAATTGCAGCCGGGAAAGAGGAGTGAGAATATGCGAGAGAAACAGCCCTGCAGACAGCCAGGTCAGTGAAGAAGGAGGGGGAGGAGGTGCTCCAGGTGCCGGAGCGGAGATTCCCCTGCAGCCTACGGGGAAGACCATGGTGAGGCAGGTTGTCGCCCTGCAACCCAGGGAGGTCCGCGGTGGAGCAGATCTCCACCTGCAGCCTGGGGAGGACCCCGTGCTGGAGCAAGTGGGTGCCCAAAGGAGGCTGTGACCCTGTGGGAAGCCCGTGCTGAAGCAGGCTCCTGGCAGGACCTGTGGCCCCATGGAGCGAGAAGCCCACGCTGGAGCAGGTTTTCTGGCAGGACTTGTGACCCCGCGGGGGACCCACGCTGGAGCAGTGTGTGCCTGAAGGACTGCAGCCCGTGGGAGGGACCCATACTGGAGCAGTTAGAGAAGAACGGCAGCCTCTTGGAAGGATTCATGTTGGAGAAGTTCATGGAGGACTGTCTCCCGTGGGAGAGATCCCATGGTGGAGCAGGGGAAGAGTGAGGATTCCTGCCCCTGAGGAGGAAGGAGCAGCAGAGACCACATGTGATGAACTGACCCCAACGCCCATTTCCCCCTGTCCCCTGTGCTGCTGGGGCAGGGAGGAGGTAGAGAATTCAGGAGTGAAGCTGTGCGTGGGAAGAAGGGAGGGGTGGGGGGAAAGTGTTTTAAGATTTGGTTTTATTTCTCATTATCATACTCTGATTTTGACTGGTAGTGAATTAAACTAATTTTCCCCAAGTTGAGTCTGTTTTGCCCGTGACAGTAGTTGCTGAGTGATCTCTCCCTGTCCTTATCTC
>JAVJGG010000007.1:34873289-34884220 GCA_035590195.1 Aviceda cuculoides
TACTTAGCAACAACTGAAAACATCAGTGTGTTATCAACATTCTTCTCATACTAAATCCAAAACACAACACTATACCACCTCCTAAAAAGAAAATTAACTCTATCCCAGCTGAAACCAGGACAGCATGAAGGGTAGAGAACATAACAGCAGCCTTCAGAGTAGAAGAAGAAGGGAAAAATAAATAGAGCTAGGGAATGAAGTACAACAAACCTCCTTGCTTCCATCCTCTCCAGGATCATGCAAAGCCCATTCCTGTTGTTATAATCTGTCAAGCATAGTAAACACCTGCTGTTAGTATCTTTTAGGATAGTTGCTGGGGTCCAAAACAATAAAACCATGAAATCATTCTTATTAGGGACATTTTATAAGGCAGCAATCTAGTTCTGTCTTCCCATGGAGGAACAAAGTGGCTTCTGACTAGGGAACGACAAATAGTTCATACTGTCCTGGAGTATTTCTCCCTGCAGATCCCCACCTACACTCATCTGAAGATTAATTTGTTTGTGTGATTGTGCAGCTCTGGACAGCATATTTCTGACAGACCTTCCCAATGGCTTTCTGACTCTGAGGTACTCCAGGTGGGTGCAGGGCCACATGCAGTGGCTCTGTGAGCCTCCATTTAGGAGCTTTCCTGTGAATGAGCAGGGTCCACACTCCCCATCAGAGCACAATCTGTCCATTAGCACGACGGCACTATGAAAAATCCACAAAAGCCATGAGAAATCCAATAATTTCCCAAGAGACAGACTCTTGGTCTGACAAAGCACAAATGGTGTTTCCTCAGACCTTAGACTAGGCCATTGTTTATTGAGCATCACTTGGCTTCGCGTACAGCTGAGCGCTCCCGTGTTTCTGCTCTCCCACCACGTCCCACCCACCCAGCAAGTCCCCCAGGAAAAAGCACAGGACAGTTGTGTAGCTCCAGCAGCACGTGCTCTGGTGTGCAGGGACACGCACCATGCAGCTCTATTTTTACATGGTTCTAAGATCACCCTCCCTGACCGTGCATCACAGGCAAATGATCATTCCCACACAGCATAATCCCCTCTATTGCTTCCAGGTTACCAGATAGAGGGCATGGATCCCAGTAATAAAAAACACTGTGCTACACAGATAATTGGGAGATAACAGGCCAATGTTTTCTTCAAAGGCTGTCACATCTTTGGCTGCTCAGGACAAGTGAAACAAATTTTTCTCTTGCAAGACACATAAATCATACCACAAAGTCATGATAGATTTTTAAATTTTTTTTAATGCAGCAGGCAGACCAGGCTGAATATTGAAAACCTTAAAAACTTCATTCTAAAAATCCTTATTCCTAGGAATCATTCCCAGGAATACATCACCAGCACTCACAGTCTGATGGAAGCTACCAAAGGCGTGCAAAGAAACCTATGAAAACGCAGAATTTTCCTGTCAAAAACTGCTAAATGTCCCTGTGCACCTGAAACACAGATCAAAGTGACCCACAAGTGCATGGCCACTCTAATGCAGGGTGCTCACCTCCATGACAGGAGCATGGCAGCACCTGCCTATCATCACCTAGAGGTTGGGTTCGACCAGCAAGGCTGGGGAACAGGCTGCCCACTGTCACACCACAGGGCCTCCATGCCCCAGGCAATAACTCGGCTGGTTGCTGGGGCGCAGTAGCGTTGCTGGTCTGCATTGGTGGAGCTAGAGGTGGGCTCAGGGGATTTGAGAGCTGGGGCGGGGGGGTCGCCTGCCAACAGCAAGTGCTGCTGCTGCTGCTGCTGCTGACCTCCCCTCTCGCCCAACGAAACAGGGCTGGGACACGCGGTAGCGGGTGCCAGCACAAACCTCTCCAGGCAGTCCCCCGTACACCTAACCGTGGAGGTTACGTCACACACGGGGTGTTCATCTTAGCCTGGTCCTCCTACAACGTCCATCCAATTTCCTATAAATCACCTCGCCCGATGCCTTAGCAGAAAACAGCTCTGTGGGAAGCAGGAGAGCCCCAGGGGAGAGAACGCCCCCTCACAAACCTGGTTACACAGGAGTGAACCAAACGTGTCCTTGGACACTGCCCCCCCCAACACATTCTCCCCTTACTACCCAGGTGAAAACAGCTGCAACACCACTGAGAGTTAAGCTTCACTCCAAAAGGGCATGTGTGTTTTGTACACCATACCATGTTTTCACTGTCCTTTTTTTTCTTTTTTTAATTTTTAATCCTTTCGCAAATACCTTGGCGAGAACCGCTGCCAGGTCAAACGCTACCCGTCGGCAGCAAGGGAACCCTGAGGAAGCCCCAGCGGGTGCCACGAATCTCCTCCCTCCACACCTGCTGGAAGAAACCGGAGGAGAAAAATCCCTCCGAGCTCTCTGTGCCTTTCAGGCAGGGAGGGCAGGGCACGGCCCGACAGCAGAGCCACCAATAAAAGCCTCCAAGGAGGACGTCTGCCCACTCCCCGTGCAGCCTGACCAACGCCCGTTGGCATCTCCCCGACACCATCCAGCTCCTTCGCTCGACACTCGCAGCGCCCGGCATCAGACGCAGATTAACAACAGCTCCTTGCTCTCCGGTGGCGGTCCCACGCCAGGAGTGCCCCCACGCTCCCTGCCTCTCCCTTCAGCTGTGGCTGGTGGGTGCCCAGGAGTGCTCCCGCTCCACGGCTCGCCCATTTCGCAACACGGGGCTTCGGTCAGAGGGGCGGCAGCTTCCCCGCAGCCTGCTGCAGTGACGGCAACAGCTCTGCTAAGACCACATGGCCACTTCTGGAAAGGTAAGGACAACACCTTTCCCGTCTTCCTTTCCAAGGTGCCCTGCTCTTGGGGAAATGTTCTGCAAATGGCTCAGCCTGTGCACCAAAGTGTGCCTGCTTTCCTCTGACCTTACTCTCCCAAATCATCCAAACCCCTTTGAGCTTCTGCTTTCATACAACTGCAGGTATCCGTACGTGCGTTAGGTAGTGCGTTCGTCTCCTGTTCTGCCCACCAGGAATGAAAACACTGAATTGTACCACTCTGAAAAACAGCCTCCTGCGCAGCCCTGCCCTGCGCTCCTGCTTTGGCAGGGAACCACAGCTCTTCAGAGGTGCAGGTTTGCAGCCGCTCATCTCCTGCATTCAAACTCATCCCTAGCAATACCCTTTTCAAGCTGCAAGCTGAATTTTGCTGACGTCAAACTAGCTTTGGGTTGATCGGCTCAGGGTTTGGGAGATGCCACAGACAAGTCAGCCCTTTGGCAGGGGAAAAAATTATCCAGTTGCCGGCCAGACAGGGACCATTCCTTAACCCCTCTTAGTTACCTTCAGCCCAATATCTAACAGGACTGACAGGAAAGCTCTTAACAGGCATTTCCACCGGTACTAAAGGTGCCGCCCTTCTGGCCTGATGATGCAGAAGTGCATGTGTTGCTGTCAGATCCGCCCAGTACATCAGTCTCTTCCCTTCAGGAATCTTCTCCATGTCACCTACCAAAAGTCTGATTGGAACTCACTCGGTACTCACGTGGCAAACAGGAGAGGAGCCAGAGCTGTCTTCACCCTCCCCTTAGCACAGACCAGCCAAAGGCCGGGCAGGGCATCAGCACTGAGTGCTGCAGGGAGGACACCACCCCCCCCTAGCAGGGCCTGCAGCCTCTCCTGTGCTGCAGCAGCTTGGCCCTGCTGCCCCGGCATCACCCCCAGAGCCCTATCCTGCAGACACAAGGCAGGCAGGTTTTTCCAGGTCCACGAACCCAGGGAAAACACAAGCCTTACCCTCCATGGTCTGGTCACTTCATCTTTGCATTTCACACTATGCCAGTGTTTACTGAACATCACTTGGCTTCATGTACAGCTGAGCGCTCCCGTGTTTCTGCTCTCCCACCGCGTCCCACCCACCCAGCAAGTCCCCCAGGAAAGAGCACAGGACAGTTGTGTAGCTCCAGCAGCGTGTGCTCAGGTGTGCAGACACATGCACTGTGCATGTAATTTTAGGTGACTGTAGGATGACCGTCCCTGACTGTGTGCCAAAGGCAAACTTTTCCATGCAGCTTAATCTCCTCCGCTGCTTCCAGGTTATCAGATGCAGAGCTGCTGTTGCCTGGGCCGTGGGCAAACCACTCTCTGTTGAGGAGGTGGAGGTTTCACCTCCAAAGGCGGGTGAAGTCCGTGTCAAGGTAAAAACACATTTCAATATTTTTTTTCTCCCTTGTGGGAATTGCTCTTCTTATGGCTATACCTTGAATATACCTGTCAGGGATCTGTGTCTGCCAATAGGCCTTAACTGTCCAGAGAAGCCCTGTGAAAAAATCTTTCCACAAATTGAGATAAACAGAGGCCAGACCATTTCTAAAGCTCATCATCTACTCTTTCCTCTCCAAACAGATTGTGGCCACGGGCATCTGTCGCACAGACAACCACGTTTTGGAAGGTTGTTTTCCTAACGTGGTTTTTCCAGTTATCCCAGGCCATGAAGGAGCTGGGATTGTGGAAAGTGTTGGAGAAGGAGTGACCTCTGTGAAACCAGGTAAGACACACACACAAACACATGCCTAGGAGTCAGCTCTCAAAGTGGATGAGGCTGCCCAGAGCTCAGAAATTCCCCCCCTGCTCCCACGTCAGTGGCTCAAAACCTGAGTGCACACCCATTGCACTGGACTGTCACATACACTTTCCCTGTCTATTCCCCACGCACACGAGTGTGGCTCTGAGCATTTCCTCCTGACAGAGAAAGCAGAGGGTTCGTGGTAGGATGCTGCCATCGGAAAGCTTAGCAGAGACCCTCCAACAGGCAGCCTCCTCAGGGACTGCTGAGCGAGAGGCACCTAACAGGGATCTGCTTTGTTGCAGGAGACAAAGTCATCCCCCTTTGCCTTCCACGGTGTGGGGAATGCAGCTTCTGCCTGAATCCCGAATCCAACTACTGTCTGAAGTCCCAGTGAGTTTGCTTCTCCTTCCCCTACACCTAAATGGGGTCGGCTGTCTCTCAACGAGTCTGACACACCCACGGGTGCTTTACTTGATGAAAAACAAATGCATGTCTCTCCCAACAGTGTCTCTGAACCACAAAACCTGCTGCCTGACAAGACCAGCCGATTCACTTGCAAAGGGAAGCAGATCCACCACTTCCTGTGGGTCAGCACCTTTGCAGAATACACTGTGATCCCGGAGTATGCCGTTGCCAAGATAGATGCTGCTGCACCTCTGGACAAAGTCTGCTTGCTCGGCTGTGGGTTTCCCACAGGCTATGGGGCAGCCATCAACACCGCCAAGGTTGGTATTCAGGCGTGTTGAGCACCAGCAGCCCACGGCTGCCCTCGCACCCTCACCAACCCTGTGCAACAGAAATCTCCTTTTCACGCTTGAGACTGACAGGGCCCCATGTTGTGCAGGTAAAACCAGGCTCCACCTGCGCCATCTTTGGCGTCGGAGGAGTTGGCCTCTCTGTTGTCATGGGCTGCAAGGCAGCTGGAGCTTCCCGCATCATTGCCATTGATATCAACAAGGACAAATTTGCCAAGGCCAAGGAGCTGGGAGCCACCGACTGCATCAGTCCTCACAACTTCAGGAAGCCCATCCAGGAGGTGCTCACTGAGATGACCGGCCATGGCGTGGACTACTCCTTTGAGGTCATCGGGCATGTGGATACCTTGGTAGGTGACATTTCAGCACGTGTCCTCCCTGCCAGTTCATTCACAGGCTCCTGTCAGGGCAAAATTCGCACCGGTGGGCAGTTCCTTGCCTGCTGCCTGCACTGCTGGGCACATCTTTGCCCAGAAAGGCAGTCTATTGGCTTTGGGAGAAAATAATGTACGAGTCTTGAAACAGACACTGAGCTCTCCACGTCTGCTGCACAAGGCAGCATGTGTTTTCAGATTACCAGGGAGGTGCAGATGACTGGACAGAAAGAACGTTTTTCTGACAAACTCATCCCTGCATTCTCTAATTCACCTGCCTGTCCCATCAGGCTGCTGCCCTGGCTTCCTGCAATATGAACACTGGCGTCTGCGTGATGGTTGGGGAACCACCTTCTGGTTCAGTGATTTCCATCGATCCTATGCTTCTGCTGTCTGGGCGTACATGGAAGGGGACTCTGCTCGGAGGTATGAAACTTAGGAAAACAGTTTAGTCATTTCAGACTTTTCCTTTCATGGTAATTTCAAAATGTCTGTGGAACAGGTACCCTTCAGGACATATGAGTAACTCTCCCCTTAGAAATGAGTTTTCCTATCTGAGCAATGTCCTCAGCTGTAGGACAAAAGACACTTTTCCTCATAGACATTATTCACTAAGCTCTCGGTCACAAAGAATATTTCAAGCTTGACAATGTCCCAGGAAGCCTCTTTGAGAGAGTTTAAAAAAAAAAAAAACTACTAAAGAAAGAGGAGCGCTGCATTTCCACTGTATATATAGGCATGAACCATGCTAATAAACCTGTAACTGTTTCATATAGTTCAATGCACACAACTGTCTACACTAACCCACTCTCATCCCAAGGAGAGGGAAATTTCTCACAAGATAAAGGCACCACTACTGGTCACTCAGTCCTGATCTTCACAGCAACGCTACCTTACCAAAACAGCATTTCTCTGATTATTCACTGCGGGTGCCTTCTCTCATTTCTAGGTTGGAAGACGAGAGATTGTATCCCCACATTAGTTTCCGGCTATTTGGAGAAGAAATTCAACTCAGATGTGCTGATCTCGCACACGCTGCCGATCACTAAAGTGAATGAAGGGTTTGAGTTGTTACGTGCAGGAAAAAGGTGAGACCCTGACTAGCAGGAGTGAGGTACAGCAGATGCCACCTCCCCCTAAAATTCAAACAGCCCAAACGCTCTGGCAGGCAGAGCATGCAATACTGCCTTCTCAAAAAGGATCTGAGCCTTTCAAGGAAGCAGGGTCCAGAGCTGTATGCTGGGAGGCTCTGCCATAACCCGGAGGGAAGAGTCCACGCTCATCACGGGGAACCCTTCTGCTCATGGTTTGGCTTAGCAGGGGTCCCGCGTCCCCAGCACTGCCCTGAAGCCAGCACAGGCCCTCAGACCCCAACATCTCGGGGCACTGTTTCAAAGCACAGCACAGATGATGGAGAACAAGAAGTAAGGGGCATCTTTGGCAACAAGAGCATAAAAGCCAAAGAAAGGAAGACCGTATCTTACAGCAACAGCAGAAGAGCTATGAGGAGGGATGTAGTGCCTTAGCTCTGAGGGGTTCCCTTCAGCAGGGTTTTAAAGACTTCCCTGTTGCTGCATGTCCCATGCAGCTGAGTTAGGAAGAGGCTGGATGAGAAAGAAGGTGGCAGGTCCTCAGGCACACCTGCCTGCCCCGCTGCCTGCTCCTGAACACTCCCAGCCACAGCACTTGTAACTCCTCCCTTCCTTTCCAATTTTCAGTATTCGCTGCGTCCTGCTCTTTTGAAGGACACAGCCACTGCAGGTGGAGTGGAGGGACCAGCGCAGAGGCACTCTCCAGGCATGGGCCCTTCTTGCCCAGCACCTCACTTTGTGGGGTGCAAGGATACAAGAACAAGGAACTCGCCGATGCTGGTGCCGCTGCCAGCACTCCCGCGCTCGGCTGAGACCCAGAAGGACACTCCTCCCAAGACAATGCTTTTACCAATAAAGGGTTTCAGTCAAACTTGTCCTGTGCAGTGCACCCAACTAACAGAGGTCCCACAGGGCACTAGGAGCTCTTCCTCATACCGCGGGTCCTTCCATCACACCCCTCATCTCAGCAGCGAGCAACTGCCTTTGCCCCCTCCACGGCCGCTGCTTCCCACCTTCGCCCGCCTTACACGCTTACACCGACATGTCTCTGCCCCCGTCTCAGCGGGGTGAATGCTGCACCCTCGACTGAAGTACAGCAGAGAAATGACAGCTGCTGCTGCTGCTGTTCTCTGGTCTCACTCACAGGACCACAGTGTGTTTTGCTACATGAGGTTATCCTCAGGTAAAACCTCTACTCCAGCACCTTTCATTTAAACATGAGGTTTTCTTATCCCATTACTTTGTCCTATTCTCTCCTAATTTTCCCTTCTCCAATTCATATTTGTCCTATTTAGATCCTCTGGCCTCCTGAGCTCATTCTGGTGGCTTTTCTCCTGATCTAGTTTTGTTCTTGATAACAAAGTCAAAGAAATTTACAGATTGTAATTGGGAAGAGAAATTACAAGTGGATTTATGCCCCATGATATGTAAATGTGGGTGCTAGAGGTACTATACCTAGACTTTCAGAAAGTAAAAAGTAAAATTCCTCCTTATATTGCAAGAGGGCAATCCTATAGGAGCTACCAGGATAACAACCGGTCTGGCAACTAAATTGGTTCTGTGCACAAAAGGAAATGCAAGGATATGATCCTTATGGGTCCCTTCCAACTTGAGATATCCTAGGATTCTATGATAGCATGAACTCAAAATGAGCAACTGCTGTAAGATTCCTATTCTCTGTTTTAACACATTTTTTTTCCCTCAGTCATTCTCCTTCACTAGAGTGAATATAATCAATTGTACATGTTTAACAGATCTTTATCAATATTTTTGTTATATCTCTTCAAAGTATAATATGTCAGGGTAGATCTAACTCTCACATTCCTTACCTCATTTGCCTCCTCCCCCTTCCATTTTGTATGAGGGATACAATATTTTTATCCTAATGGAAATTAAAGCAACAGGGCACCTTAAAGAATAGGGAATTATCAATCTTGCTAACAAATGCAAAGCCATACATGCTAGGATATGATCTAGTTTGTTCTTTAGAGTAGAAATGCAAAAATTGTCTCTGAAACTGGTGCCCAGTTACACTGAAGACAAAAATTTAATGCTGAGGTATTAGTAAAGGCATTAATATCTGCCTTTGTCTTCTAATTAACAATTATTGAAGGGTTTGAACTACTGCAGGCAGGGGAAAAGATAAGATTTGTACTTAGCCCTCATAAGTGCATTTCAGAGTCTATTCCACAAAGTGACTTCTGTCAAATATTCTTCCATCTTTCCACCACTTTGATACAGACAGGAAATGAATACAATACACAAAGGGGGCCAGAACACTGACTACCAAGATGAAGAAAAAGACCTCAAGGCCTGTGCCTATCTGCACAAACATCTGACCTAACAGGTCAGTTATTAAAACTTGTCTGATACGTGAATGCATATAGCAAGTCATGATATGAAATATTGTTGAATGCAGATACACAGTATCTTCCATTAAAAAGTTAATCATTAAATCCATGCCTACTGATATACAAGTTTGATTTTATTCTCCCTCTATTGATTGGATAAGAAAAAAAACATCGTCTTCTCTTAACATATGCACAAAGCTGCACAACAACAGGATCTCAGTATCAACTCCCCCCAATATTCACATACATTTCAAATTTTGCATTCACATACATTTTGCAGAGATGCCAGCTACCCATGGCACTTCACAACTGCAAGCAGGGCAGTCAGCAATTCTGAAATCTATATTGTCTTCACATCAATGTTTGGTTTGCAAGTTTGATGTTGGAGAGCATCACATGGATGTTTTAAGGAAAAATCATATACACATTTGAAAGATCTTTTTAGATCAATTTTGTAGGCTATAAGCTCAACAGCAGAGACTGGACATGTCCTAAGAGGCATGAAACACCAGTACATGTAGCACTGTTCACATTTATGTCCTTATGTGTGAGATTAAAGCATAAGCCATATGTATGGAATGTTATCTAGGAAGCAGTTGAATGGTTTCATTATCTATCACAGTATTTGTAAAATATGTTGTTCTAAACTTCAAACACTAGCAACCATATGGGATATCAGTCATACACCATTTGACCTCTGGAATTGCTCTCCAACTCTTGCACAATATAGAAAATTGAACAGTAATCAAAATCAACTAAAATAAGGCTCAAAAGCTGTGTAAAATGGGTCAGTCTGAAAGCAGCTAGTCCTGGTGAAGAACCACATCTTTGCTCCACCAAACCTAGTGAGTGAACTGACAGGGTAAGAGGCATGAAGGATGTGTGAATCAACTGCAGAGCTGGGTGTCCTAAGCATGAGTCCACAGAGTAATGCCTTCCTGGTTCATGAATGCTGCACTTTTTTCTGATCAGGACTAATCTTTTTTGAATCCTAATGTTAACAGATGTCTTTTGTTTTTTTAAAAATATTAATCTATCATATTGTTCAACAGCTAAAGAGTCGAGTTCTGCTCATTATGGCATTCTAAATGGTTCCTGATCTGAGAAGGGTTTTTACATCACTATTGGTAATCTTCCAGGAAATTATCCCATTCCTTAGGTATACAAAAACGTCCTTTCAGCCACATGGAGGGAGGATTCCTTTCTAGTGGACAGGCTTTTTCTAGTCTATCATTTCCTTCTAGACTAGAGCTGGTGGGATCATGAAGGTCCTCAAGGCTGAATTATGCATGTGGAAACTTTCACCACAGACAACACAAATTCCTGCACAGCAGGCCTAGGAATGGGACAGGGACTGGCAGAAGGATGAACTGGCTTACAGTGCTGGGCTAAACAGTTGCGGGTGAAGAAAAAGGGAAGCATGGAGCAGAGAGGTAGGGAGAGAACACAGGTCTAAAGAGAGGAAGGATACAACACCTGAGCAAAGATTTTTATTTTAAGTTGAAAAGAGCACTCACTGCTTTTTCTAAGAACATGCAAAATTTCAAAGCTATAATCAATATATGGCATTTCTGACATGCTGGGGTCAAGTTCACATGTGCAACTAGGAAAATCTGATTTTCTTTAATGGCATTTGACCATATTATCTCCATTTTCAATCTCTTCATCCATTATCTCTCTGTTCCTTTTATCAGTCTCTCCTTGGCAGCAGCTTAAAGGTGAGTATATGGTAAGTCTAGTGATTCATACCATCATGGAACAGTTTGGGTTGGAAGGGACCTTAAAGATCATCTAGTTCCAACGCCCCTGCCATGGGCAGGGACACCTTCCACTAGACCAGGTTGCTCAAAGCCCCATCCAACCTGG
>JAVJGG010000007.1:34900458-34942951 GCA_035590195.1 Aviceda cuculoides
CCCTCCCTCCCTTCCTCGGAGCGCCCCGCGGCCGCGCCGCCGGTGACCGGCCGCGGCGGGAGGCTTCCCGGAGGCAGGCGGCCCGGAGGCGGGAGTTGCGGGGCCCTCGGCCGTTTGGCTCGTCTGCCGCCCGGACGTGGCGGTGCGAGCGAGCGGCGGCGGCGCCGCCGCTAGCGAAAGTCGGGGCGCGGGGGTTTGGCTGGCGTCTCCTTGCGCGTGCCCGAGGCGTGTAAGGTAATGCGGCGGCGACCGGTGCCGTTATTTTCGCGTGGGCGGCTCCCGCCGTCGGTATTTGCGGGACTGGGGACGAAAGTACGTGCGCTGCTGCCCGCCGTGCGTTATAACCGACCCCCGCGCGCGTTTTGCGGACCCGGGGGTTCCGCTCGAGTGCTTAGAGCGTTGGTTAGTCAAGCAGAAGAGCTTGAGCTGGCGTGGTTTCCTGAGGGCTTTGCACAGGTGTGACTTAAGGAGCTTGGAGGAAGGGGAGGGCGGCTTGCTTTGCACAGGGGGCTGGGAGGGTGCTGGCTCCACGGTCCACGCTCGGTTGCCTGTACCGTCAGCTGAGATGGGTGGGCTGGGGGAAACGGGTACGCAGAGCTCACCCTGCGTGTTTTCTTCCTGCGAGCGTCGAGTGGGAGAAGAACAAACGGGTGCGTGCTTAGAAAGATGGGTGCTTTGCAGCGAGAGCGATCCTCGAGGCCGCTCTCCAGCAGCGGTGCCAGCCCGTTTTCAATACAGCTGGAGCCTGCTGGCTCTCAAAACCATTGCCTGCCAAGTTTACTGCATTGCTTTCAAAGCACCACAATAGTCCAAACCTACTTAATATGGCTTTAATTTCTGTGTGGCTGTTCAGTGCCCTGGCTCTGAGTGGGCTGGGTGGTCTCACTTGTCCAGATGCTGGAGGCGGGTCGGGGCCAGCAGCAGTTTTGGAGAGGGTAGGGCAGGTTCTGTCACTGCCGAGAGCTCCGTTTTGTTTTGGGTGAGGTAGCTGACCGTGCGGGTAGCTACAGGCAACTCAACAGCTGTGTTCCTGTGCTAATATATTAATAGAGAAAATGAAGAACTGGTGAAAGTTGGGGTTTTTTTCCCCAGTTGTTGGCTTCAAGGTTTTCAGTAAAGCAGCAGCGTAAAGCTTTGAATATCGAAAGGCCAGAAGATGGGGCTTTTCTGATATCCACTCTGAATAGTCCAGGGGCCTTTACGGCTATATGACCTGACTGCAGTTTCAAAAGCAAGCTGCTTAAAAAGTTTCTGAATTGAAAGTTACCATTTCAAAATATGCTTCCAGGTGTATAATGTTAGTTTTAGGAAGATCAGAATTTATCCCATAAGGAGACTTTTCTTAATGGTGTGCTTAACTAAGCTTGTGGAAATTCACATTTTAGGAATGCGCAGTCTTTTGTGAGAGAGCAAGTGACTTCATGAGGAGAGGACAAGGGATGGGTTGAAAAACCAGTAAATGATTTACCAAGTGATGGCTCCTCTTGCACTTCGTGACTTGAATTTAGATTTTCTGGCAAAATCTTTGGTACATTTAGAGATTATGACAGAATGCCCGTAGTGTGACTCCACAGTTAGTTACTATGCCACATTCAGTGCATTTTTATAATATTTACCCTGGTAATAAAAAGCAGGGCAAGGGGAATTCATGGTTCTAGGTGAAGGGTGTTTCTGTCCAACCTAGGCCCCTGCTGGCTGTAGGAATGGGTACCTGTTTTGTGTTACAAAGCTTCAGGCCTTTTAGGGTTGGCAGTATTTATTTTAGCAAGTTTAAGCCAGGGTAAACATTTGCAGTTCTGCTATTACAGGTATAGCAAGGGTGTTAACTGGTTCTGGCAAAGTCCGATACTGTTTATTGCAAAACAAAAATGTTACAGAAAGTCACAAATTGCCCATTATTTTCTCCTATATGCGCAGGTGATGAATCAGACCTAGCAAGCTCAAACAGTGGTCTTGGCACTGTTATTGCTTCCAGGCAGTGAAACTTCAAAAAGGCTGGATGACTGTGTCTGGTCTTGGGAATTCGCATTAGTCCACAATTTGCCACAGGAACACCACAGATAGTTTGAATGTGCAAAATGTCATTTTCTTATATCTGTTTGTAGTGCTTGCTATGAAATGCTTCGTATTTCCAACTGTCATCGCAATCGCTTAGACCTTGTTTGCATGGAATAAAATCAGTGCAGGTCTTTTGGTATAACTGAATTATTCCAAAATAGACTGATGCTATTCTGGAGTAGATTGCAAAAGGATCTATTCCAAAGCAGTCAAGTCTTCGACAGCATTCCTCGTTGGGTTTTACATAGATAAAGTCTAGATTTGATTTCACAGCTCATCTGTGTGTCCTGCAGGAAGCTATTGCATATCACATTTGCTGAAAGATGTGTCTGTCAGAAAGCAAAATTCAGATTATTTGATACCCGGCCCATTTTATCCTGAAGGACAGACCTGGAGTCATGCTTTGTAATACAAACTTGACATCTAAGGATACTCCAGATGCTTACCCTTGCAGCACCTGAAGCTGCTCTGATTGTGTAGCTGTAACACCTGCTGGTTTCCTCAGTCAGTTGCATGTACATACCTGTTGATAGGATTGAGTTTACAGCTCCACAAATCCTGCTCTTTCATCCAGGCTCTGCACCATTTGGCTTGAAAAGCTTCCTGGGATGTATAGGGGTGGTCACAGAGCAGGATTTGTCATGGTGCTGAGAGCAGTGAATGAAGACTTGCTAACAGTAACCCATGCAGGCTCTGCAGAGGTGTTGGTGCACGATAACTGGCTGACAATAACTGTATAGTAAAATCTCTCTGGTCCCTATGCATCACTCTAGGGCTTTGCATGTCAGCTGTATGCACACGCATCTCCTTGCCAAAATCGTGCTCAGAAGCCATCCTGATAAGGAGCAAGAAATTAACTCTTGGTGTGGGTCTCAGACAATACGTGACCTCCAGTTTGCTTTCTCAATTTTTTTTACTTTTGAACACTCTGTGCTCAAGGAACACATCTCAAGTGAATGCCAGTCTCTTATTTTAAACCACCATTTTTATTATGCAGTCTTTCCATTCCTATTGCTCATTTCACTGCAGTGTTCAAGTATCTCGTAAGCACTTCTGGGTTTATTATACTTTTTTCTCAACAAGAGAATGTCATCCAAATTTCAGATCTTGGCTTACTCATTATTATTTAGCTTCCTGAAAGCAAATGTAGGGCAATTAAACCTTTGTGTTGAAATTATGGATTTCAGGTCTGGGATTATTTCCAAAAGCCAGTAGTGTTTCTCTCATTTTCTCACTTGGCTGAACAAGAATTATTTTAAATGAACCATACAACAGATGTCCTCTTTTTTTGTTGTTGTTGTTGTCTTTTAGGTTATTAAATGCAAGGCTGCTGTTGCCTGGGAGGCAGGTAAACCTCTCTCTCTTGAGGAGGTGGAGGTTGCTCCACCAAAAGCTCATGAAGTTCGTATCAAGGTAATCAAATCAATCGTTAGCTGTATGCATTGTATTTTCGGAGACTAAGTATTAAAGCTGAACAGCTTGTTTACCAACAGAAGAAATGTTGAATGTATAGCATTAGTTCATTAGTATCTCAGCTGGCTTTACAAAGAAGAAAATTATGGTATTTTTTCTGTTTATGAAAAACACTTTTAATTTCTACTGGTCTCACTTCAGAGTCTGGTCTAAAGAGCATGGCTAGTCTTGGGGATCAATTTCAGTTGTTACAGGCTAAGCTCCCACAAACCATCTGAGCAAGGAACACCTTTGATCTTGTTTGAAGGGCAGCAGCTTATGACCTGTTGCAGCTGTGTAACATGCTGGATTTTACTTCAGTCAGGCCATAAGTTACTGGCTGCTGAGCTGTGACTGGTCTCTTGGATTCCCCATACCAAAGTTTCTGATTTGATCAGGACTTTCCAGTAGCCCATATCTGCCAAAAAGTATACATAAAGGTGAAATTTATGTCTGTGGAAAGGGTCTCTGCATGGTGCTTAAGACTTAAACTGGGTTTATGCAGTACTGAGTTCTGCGTGGTCTCTCTGATCATTTTACCTTTGCGAGTCTAGCTGTTTCAAATCTGAGATGCCAGCCTACTTTGAGATGACTTGGAGTACTGATTTCTAGTTCTAGGAAATCAGATATCATCTTCTACCCATTTCAACATCAGAATTTAGTTGATGGGTATGAGAAAAGATGTACTATCATGACTTTAATTTTTCAAAGTAAGAAAAAGTGCTTTGCCTTGGCACTCCTACGACTTGCCAGGAGTGAAAGTAGGTTGGCTATATCACAAACGCTGCCAGGATTGGCAAATTTGTCCTGGTAATTATTCTAAATTTCTAACCAAAGGGAAATAATTAGGTCTGTGCTACTATTCTGTTCTCCAAGGTGCCTCAGGTTATGTATTTCTTCACAGATAGTTGCCACTGCTGTCTGTCACACAGATGCCTATACTCTGAGTGGTGCTGATCCCGAAGGATGTTTCCCTGTGATCTTGGGTCACGAAGGAGCAGGAATTGTAGAGAGTGTTGGTGAAGGAGTAACAAAAGTAAAGCCGGGTAAGAAAATATCTTACAAGTTTTCTGCCTGCTTTGAAAGTGTTACTTTACTACAAGGTCAGCTGTCAAATTGGGCCACTGAAATGATATATTGCAAGAGTTTATATATTGTCTTATTCTGGGGTGTATGCCTGGGTAGATTTTCCTTGTTTGTGAGACACAACACTAATCAATTGAATGTGCTCTTGGTTTAATGCTTGAAACAGCCTAGCATACCAATTTGTTACTTGAAATTGGATCAATATAGTTACAGAAGGGATTTTTTTCAGATTATAGTTGTTACCTCTTGGTTTAATTAAAGGGCTTAAAAACATTTAGTCATGTTGTTCACTATTGATTTGGGGTTGTTTTGTTTTACAGTAACATTGCTATTTGTTCTGGAATGATGAACCTCTGATGGGATGTCTGCTCAGACATGAGAAAAGTGTTTTATCTAGCACTCTCTATAAACAATGCTACTCTATACCATAAACAGTTTTTAATACACAAAGAAGGTTTTAAGTGAACACAAGCTCACATAAAAGCCATGAAAATTGAGTAACTTTGTTTTTTACCTAATGCCTTGCTTGACTTGATAAATAGCCACAGGATATTTTTTATTTTTTCTTAGGGGACACTGTTATCCCTCTATACATCCCCCAGTGTGGAGAGTGCAAGTTCTGTAAGAATCCTAAAACAAATCTGTGCCAGAAGATAAGGTCTGTATGGTTTTTATTTTCACATACAGTATAGTATTTGTTTAGTGTATGCCTGTTCTAGTTATGAAAAGTAATTGACAGGCATTATCTTGAAGAATAAATCTCTTGTTGCGTCATTTAATGGCTTGGAGAGTATGTGTTTTAGGGAGTCAGTTATGCACTCCTTTTCATTTTTCCTTAAAATTTCTTTTCTTTTTTTCCCTTAAACCTGTTTTTCTATTTTCATGTGTGTGAAGGTGTAAACTGCTAGCTTGTACCCACGGCTTTGAAAACATAAATACTCTGTTTTTAATCCATACTTAAGGGAAGCACTTCAGGGAAATTTAGCTCTTGGGAGTTAACACCAGAGCTGTCAAGTGGTACAGAATTATACAGAAAGCTCTTTTTTCCTTAACACCTGCTTCCCAGCTAAATTCTGAGATAAAAGTCTCCCAAACCCAAACAAAAACCCCAGTGACATAGTTTACAGGTGCTATTCAAGGGAAATGTGGTGAAGGAGTGAAGATGGGAGTGTGGTACTGTGGCACAAGCAGTTAGCATTGGTAGCTAACAAGGTCAGCATGTTGATAAACTTCATTTTGTTCAGTGCTTCCATGGAGGAATTAACAGCATAAAGTTTAAGGAGTTTAGCATCTAATTTCTGTGAACTCCTGGGTTTACTGGAATAATTAAAAATAACAGTGCAAGTGTGCAACAGCATCTCTGTGCTATTTTAACGGGTACTGCCTGGTGAGAGTATTTTCTGCTTAAGACTCTGACTGTACTTTCCTGTCTTTGCCTTAAGAATTACTCAAGGGAAAGGACTCATGCCTGATGGTACCAGCAGATTCACCTGCAAAGGAAAGCAGATTTACCACTTCATGGGGACTAGCACCTTCTCCGAGTATACTGTGGTGGCTGATATCTCAGTAGCCAAGATAGATGCTGCAGCACCTCTCGATAAAGTGTGTCTGCTGGGTTGTGGCATCTCTACTGGCTACGGGGCTGCTGTTAACACTGCTAAGGTAAAGGCTGTGGTTGCCTCTGGCTTTCCTCTGTCGCTACATCTGAACCAAAGTACACAGATAACTTGGGGACTAGATTAGGACTGTGAACATGATAACCAAATTTCTGTTTCTTCCACTTCAACTGGTGAAGCTAAGAAATTCTAACTTCTCCATAAAGGCCAGATCAGGTTAGAAGAACCTGATGCCCCTTAGAGGAAATCCAGGTAGAAGGTTCTCTATCCCTTTTGATACAAGCTATATAAAAATTACTTTTCCAATTTATCTTAATCTTGCTGCAAGTTGTTGTGATAGTTTGAAGCTCAGGGCGAGACCGAGCTGCAGTCAAGTCTTTAGGCAAAAAGAAAAGCTTAGTACCTAAAGAGCTTTTGGATTAAATTTCTGTGTAATTTCCCTTATCTAAAAGGGAAGTATCATCCCTTATGGTAAAGCGTCATAGCCATATATGTTTGCTTCCATGTTTCCTTCATTACAGATGACTTAACCTGTGTTTCCCACTCATGTGGAAGGATGAATTTTCTCTGTGTTGCTCTTTTCTTATTCCTAGGTGGAACCTGGCTCTACATGTGCTGTCTTTGGTTTAGGAGGAGTTGGGCTGGCGGTTATTATGGGCTGTAAAATAGCAGGAGCGTCCCGGATCATTGGCATCGACCTTAACAAGGATAAGTATGCCAAAGCCAAAGAGTTTGGAGCCACTGAGTGCGTTAGCCCTCAAGACTTCAAGAAGCCCATACAGGAGGTGCTTGTTGAGATGACCGATGGTGGTGTAGACTACTCCTTCGAGTGCATTGGTAATGTTGGAGTCATGGTGAGTGTTTGCATAACAGTAGTACGTAGAGGGAGGAGGGGATAGCTAGCCGCCACTTTGTTGTTTAGCTAAATAGCAAAATGAGCTGCTTTCTTGTTACAGAAAACATGCTGTACTAATTTATTTATTTTTTTAAATAGTAACAATAACTGCTATGACTAAAAAGGCCAATTTACATCCAATCTTAATTATGTAATGAAAGCAGATGCTACTTCTGAGGTTGAAAATGGCACTTACAATTTACAAACCTTTTTCCTTAATGGGAGTTGTTTGAAATCCTGAGTTTTCATATGTTGACAGTTCAAAAATTAACAAAGCCCACAGAAAACATATTGTGTAATGAACAGTAAAGCCTCAGGGACCACTCAGTATTTCCCCAGTTCCTCAAATAATGAATTTAACCTTTGGAAATGCAGAAGTATTACTGAATGTAAAGCTAGGTTTTCAGGAATTACAGCAGCATTCCTACCTGTCAGTAACAAGGTCTACATTGTCTCTGATTGCAGTTTATCCAAATTCCTAGAGGGAGTTCAGAGTGACTTCTCTGGAAGTCAGATGGGATATAGAAAGAGCAAAGTGAATCTTTTAACAGTATGAGTCTAAACCAATGGAAAATTTAATGTAATTTCCAGTGTGTTTATTGTTCCTTAAATGCTAATGTGGTGATTCATTAACTGGGGGAAAGGAAGTGCAACCTGTGCCAGTCTAGGCAGCATAAACATTAGCAATAAACGCTCTGCTTTGTCCTATGCATCTGTGAAGAGGGCTGCCTTGGAAGCCTGCCACAAAGGCTGGGGAGTCAGTGTGATAGTCGGAGTAGCTGCTGCTGGTCAGGAGATCGCCACACGGCCATTCCAGCTAGTAACTGGGCGGACATGGAAAGGGACCGCATTTGGAGGTAACTCTCTTTTGGTATGGGTCTAAAAATAATTTACTATGGCATAAAGCTGGGAAGAACACACCACCTTGCTGTTGCTTGTGCAAGAAATGTAGTACTGACAGGCCATTCCTAAATGCTGTGTTGACTTTTAAGATAAACACTTTTAAAATCTGATATTCCTACAGACAGGCTACAAATAAACACATTGGTATACCTCCTCACATATTTTAAAGAGAGAATATAACTATATGCTATTCAGCACTAAGGGAGTGTTATAGGGGGATTGCTCTATCACCAAATGAAGGTTTGGTTCTGGTTGGTCCAGTGAGAGGACCTAGTCTTTGGGGAGGTGGGAACTCACATAAACATGTTTGTGTTGCTTAATCACTAAGCAAATTGTGGGGCTAACACAGAAATGTGCTATTAAGAGCTTTAAAATAAAAAGCAACAAGTGCTTGATATGCATTTTCTGCTGTCAAACTAAAAACATGTTGAGACTTTTACAGCTACTGATAACTTGGGATTCAGTAACTGCTGAAGTTCATGAAGTATCCAAACTTGATATTATTACACTGCCCTTTTTGCAACTAATACAAAACTTAGTTGTGTTACAGAGATAGAGGGGCTGCTAGAGATCCCTTATGCATGCTTTCCTAGGCAAGGGCTGCTGTTATGTTGAAAGCTGAAATACCTAGTGAAAGGTTAGTGCACTTACGTGTTTGGATAATGTGTGCTCTTGCCAGACCTAGCTGTCCTCTTGCATTCCTTACTCACTGCCTGCCTAGAGCAGGAGGGACAAATGTCACTGATCTCAGTTCCTTTTTGTATTTACCACACAAGTGCCCATGTAAGGGTTGTATTTTTTCTTTCTCCCTGTTTTCTGAGGTGGGTGGAAAGGGGAAAAACAAATGCATACTTTCTTTCAGGCTGGAAGAGTGTAGACAATGTACCAAAACTGGTGACTGACTACATGTCCAAAAAGATCAAGGTTGATGAATTTGTGACTCACACCCTGCCTTTTGACAAAATTAATGAGGCTTTCGAGCTGATGCATACAGGAAAGAGGTAACATTCGTAATACTGAAAGGTGTAGAAAACGTTTCTTGTTGAGACACCGTCAAAATATAGGTTCCCTGCCCATGTTTTATGCCTTGTCATGTTTTAAACAGGGAGGATAAAGGCTGACATATATCATGCACATTCATTCTGAGATAAACAAATACACTTTCTCTGAGCTTCTAGGCATGTGCTAAAACACAAGCAGAGAGCAAAAAGCAAGAAACAATGTATAAGGGAAATACACAAGTATATAAAGCTGATAAAGGGGACAAGTCTGTCTTAGGCTTCTAGCATCACTAACACATTCTTCCTCAGAAAAAGAAATGTAAAGAGACTGAAGGGTAGTTCACATTAATACATTTTTACAAGTCATCAAGCTATTAGTCTATTTTAATTAAATAGTAGATTTCAGTATATTTTCAAACTATCTAGGGTAGATTACCAGCACAATCAGTCCATTGGAATGATCTTTTAATATGCTACATCTTAAAATATTTTTTTTTTCTCTAGTTTGAACTGGGGTAAAACATTCCTATGATGGGTTTGTACATCTTAACATATAGCAGTTTCTGCCTTTCTTAAGATAAATGGCAGTTTGGATTGTTCATGCTGCAGACTTGGGCCATAGCTGTATTTAACTTCCAAAGCGGCTGGATGTGTGATGAGCCTTGCTGCCCTTACAGCAGTATACTCTGCAAGTAGTGATCAACCTGCAACAGCAGTGCAAAGTAGGGTATTCTTATCAGAGGATATATTGGTTGATCCTTGTAAAGAGAGCCCTGTACAGATACAGGCATGGATGTGCTTGAGGGAAAATGGGGACCAACATGGGGATACTGTGGCAGAACTTGGTATCTGCAGGTTAAAATCTAACACAGAAAAGGGAGATTAGACAGTTTTAGCCTGAGGTGTGCTAAAGCTTGCCCTGCTGTGTCTTTTCAAGAGCAGGCCTCTTCTAAATGAGAGTTTTAATGAGATGCTCTGTAATTTGTTGGAAATTCAGAGACTCTTAATGAGATAGCTGCCAGTGCCTCTAAGAGTAGAAACCAGCCTATTTAGCAGACTAGGTCACATACTTTTTAAGAATGTGTTTTGAATGAAGAGAAGAATCAGCAGGTGGACAAGAGGAAAAAATGGAGACGTGTTGTAGTAAAAAAGAAAATCTTTTCCTGCATATTTGCACTAATGTAGCTAACTCTGTTTATCCATATTTAGATTCATCTGCAGATGGATAAATAGTTACCAGCATTATCTCAAGAAACTGACACGGTCTTTGTATTTTATTTGATCTCAATCCATATTGATGTATCGTATATAACTTTCTCAAAAGTAATAACTTTATCTGCTTTATCTCATATGTATTCCTAGTTTGGATGAGTCAGTTAACAGTAATTGCATTTGTACTTTTTACAATTGGAAACACTGCATCTATGCAAATTTCATCCAGCAGCTGATCCCCTTTCCCAGTTACAAACTTCTGCATCATTTCAATACTTTATTCCTACATGAGCAAGTCCTGTGAAACTAATAGCAAAAGTTGCTTAAGATTCTCCAAGCAGCTGAGAGGGAATGCCTGTAAATACTAATGTTCCTGATCAATATTCTGGGCTAGCTACAGAAAACTGACACGTAGTTTGAAAAAGCTTCCATTTTGAGTATATCTTATTGGGGGAAGAGACTAAAAAAAATCAATTATAACAAGCATTACTAACCAATTTTTAACCAGGATTTTTAATAAATATTACAGGCATAAGCATTACTTCATTCCTACAAGAGATGTTAAAGTATGTCTCAGCAATGAAAGGGAGGGCAGAGAAGGGGAGAAAATAGACTTATTGGTAACTTTATTTTTTCTTTTTCTTTTCCATTTTAAGCATTCGAACTGTCCTAAAGCTTTAGAGCCAAATGTGGACCTTCCAGTTGGCCAGCAACATGGTAACTGTCCTTCTGTAATGGAATTTCTGACAGAGGGTAGAATCAAGCAAATGAAAACTCACTGGGACTAGGAGGACAATGTATTTTAGGGTGAGCATTCTGAATATTAAATAACAAAAAAACCAGTAACCACTGAATAGTGTTACATAATTAGCACTGGTTGTGGAACTTCTTTTTCTGTAATTGTTTTTCAAATTCAATAGTGCCTAGCTCAATCTACTTAATAAAAGCTTATTTCTACACATGGTGTTGGAATTATTGAGTGTTAAGACTGTGACTATGACTGCTGTGTCTTACTGTTTTCCTCTAGTGATTTTACAGTATGTGTGTATGTGACAGAGGAAGAGCAAACGATGTGGGATTCATTACGCTAGGCAGTTTGCTAAGCACAGGTGTGTTGAGAAGCAGCGTTGAGGTGCTGTAACTGTACTGAGAGTGGCAATAACTCCAACAGCTGTCAAGCTTCTGAGGCTATTCTAGGACTACAAAGGATGTACCATCCAGCTCAACCCTGAAGCCAACTACGGAGCAGAGTGTGGTTGGACATTATGACCTAAGTGTCCAGGTGTACCCATGGTCACTTGGGAAGTCCATATTCTGCCTTCTTTCCTATTTGGCTCATTACAGTAGCAGTAGGCAGGCCTATTGTAAAGATGATAGCATAGCTTACTCCAGTTACTTGCCAGAGTGGTGTCTGCCAAGACTTCAGTGGCACAGTTTTGCTGTTTCCTTAAACTTGCTAGCAATTGAAACAACCTTTGCACACAACACTGCAAAAATGAACAGGGGTGGGATTGTTACCTCTATTTAGTCAGAAACAGGCTCATGCCATTGAAGCAGTGAACGTTACTGTTGTTAGAACAAAAGTCTGCTCTTGAGGAGTGCAGAAGAACAACAGTAAAGAGCACTGTATGATGAAGGCTTCAGCATTTTGTGGGATTTTTTGTTTGTTTGTTTGTTGGAGGGGGAGGGATTAAGTCTTAATTTTGGAGTTGCAGGTTTTTTAACTATAGTTGAAGAGATCTGATGATATAAAATTTTTTTGAATTGAAACCTGGGAGCAGTGCCACAGGTCCAGGAAAACACAGGAACTAGCAGAAAACACACTGCAAAGCAAAGGCAGAAAGGCTACCCAGTTAAAGAGTTATATACATAAAAAGTCAGTGCTTTTCAGTAAACCAGGAACACTAATTAGGAGAGAAGTTTAATGTTTTAAGGGAGCCTAGTCAAAACAACTGTTACAGAGAACTCTGAATGCACACAGTCTTATTAAAAGAAATTCCCTCTCACCACTAACAACTACCTTACCCCAAGATACTGCTATACAACTGGGACAGTTACATCTTTACCATTTGTCATTGGAAAGATATCCCTAGGGCATTCTGAAAATAGTTCAGGTAGCTGCATTTCTAACTTCATTTCTGACAGAGTAAACAACAAAGTTAACTCCTGTGAACGTCATGAGTATTCAATTTCAAGCACCCGGAAGAAATAAAAAGTGAATTTGTACCAGGAAAATGAGCCCTCCAACACAGCAGTGATGGGATTCTCAGTACCTTGTAGCTCCAGAAACACTGGCTGAACATTAGAGAATTCAGTAGGAAACTTGCTGTTAAGCTGTTCTGGAGAGACTACTCTGTAACTACAAGATGGTATCAATAGAATATTAGCTCAACGTCTTAGCAAAACTACCTCTGAACTGGATCTAACAGATTTAAAATATCTATATCTATATATATCTATATATATATATATCTCTATAATATATCAGTTGTTCCTCTGGGTTGCACAGACTAATCAAGACCGTACTATCAATCATGTTGTCTGCATTACATTATTACTTTAGAGAATCTGCACCTTAGAGTGTTTGTGGAAAGCTAGTTTTGTAATATCAGGGTAAGTAAGTCAACAACAGAGACATTTAGTGATACCAGAGCACTCGGGTCAAAGACTTGCAAGCTTTTTCCCAGCCTGAAGAATTGATGTCCTAGCCATTACATAGCAGAGTTTTCAGACTGCTTTGTCCTGCAAAGGAGTTGATTGAATGGAGCACGTTTGAAGTGGTCTCTTTGAAGTTGCTCAGCTAACAGGGACTTACAAGAGCTTGTACCCCATTCTTGGTGATCAAGGTACTGTATTGAGCCATACCATCTTGACAACTGTAAGGACTTCCACGGACAAAAAGTTTCCACCAAATGACTGTACATGAAATGTGTATGTACTCTGCTGGCTGTTATGGAAAAGAGGCAGCTTGTCCCCTCTCCACATGCTGTTACTTTTATTCAATATTAGCCATCGTATCTTCTCTCCTTAAATATTCATGTCAATTTGCAGAAACAGCATGAAGAGTTTCCACACTCTCTTATATGACAGTAAAGGGAAAATAGTTCAAGAGATTGGTTCTGAACCAATTACAGGATTTTGCTTTTGGCAAAAGTGTATACAATTTCTAAAAATTTCATTAGAAAGTAGATTTAAGTTGGGGGGGAGGGTTGTTTGCTTGTTTGTTTTTTAAGAGGATAGCAACTTTTGTAACAATAAAAAATAATTTCCCAAATCCAGTCAGCACCAGTCTAATATGTCATGTTCAAGCAAAGTTACAGCTAGACAGGTAAAAAAGTGGCCTTTCACAGTATTTTTATTAAATAAGTTTTGTTCTCCAGGCTGATGTGCTATCTCATGTTGAAAGAACTGGTGTAGATGCTGACTAAGCTTCCCCCTTGTTTAAAAACACAGTAATAGTATGAACTCAGTATGAACTCAGTATGAATAGCTTTCATGCTGTGATCTCAATTTATGGGCAGCAATGCATAGCATCATAGATTACCTATATTAAAAATGTGAAGTGTTAAATGTGGTTGTATTGGTGCAAGGACAAAGAGGTATTCAAGTGGCACGTGCAGGGTTAAGGGTGATTTTTAACCGGTTGTATGCATCTACCGGTAGGGCTTGCGCTAGTGCAAGCAAACCTGGATATAATTGAGAATGCTATGTCTAGTTTTGGATCACAAAAACCCTGTTATTTCTGTTAAAAGCAGCTGCAACTTTTATTTTATAGAACAAAAATGAAGCCCCCACCCACCCCGCATCATCATACACACACACATAGAAAAGGCAAGACTGTTGTAACCATTCAAGTGAATGATATGGTGGGCAAACGTCCAGGACAGTCATCTCCTCAATACATTACATCTCATTCAACACAGGTAATTCCACTCAAGTACTACAGTCTGTTTTGTTAAAATTGATACACACGCATACGCACGCACACAGGCTCTATATGCATCATTTCAGGTCACTTTACTGCATAATTAAAAATAATAATAAAGGTAATGAAAACATCGCAATGATACTCTTAGAGCAACAGAGGTCTGAGGCACTCAGGGCAGAAAAGACGTTTTCTGGCAAATTCGGTATTTGGTAGTACACATGAGTCCAGTTCTATGAAGCACTAACCCCTTTCCCCCACCTAAATTCTGCAGTGCCAAGGGGAGCCAAGGGTCTGCAGTACCTCATATGCTTGGGTCTAATGTGGCAACAAATTCACCAGACACCTTGTAAAAGGTGTATTTTATGCCCATGATTGTATGATTTAATGTCTGCATTGGTTTAACTATTACTCGCATTACAGTGGTGTAAGACTAAGTCTGCAATGGGGTGTGAAAAATTTTTCATTACAATTCAGAAGAAAAAATAAATTCCCTCAGCAGAGACACCGAGGATGATGGAAAGGAAGTGGGCATGGGGAAAGAAAGGGTAGAGAAGAGAGGCTTAATCAATCCACACTCCTTAATGTGACAGTTTCCAGATCATCATGACCCATTAACAGAAAATAAATGGGTATATATACTAACATTGCCCACTCTATACCCAGTCTGAGGAAAAAAGATCAGTTTTCACAGCTGCCCCACTAAGACTTTCCAAAAGCATGAAACTCACTTAACTGGGGGGGAGAGGGGGGCAGGAAATGGTCTGTTTAAAAATTACCAAAAGAAAATGAATACAACTTTGAAGGTGTTTCATTTTCTCACGCTCAGACTTGTTTTGAGATATATACTCATTTCACTGTAAGTCTTGCAAATCCAATCCCCCCCAGCTACTGTGGATGTACCTTTAAAAAATGCCCCACAGTTAACACACAGAGGGATCCCATGAATCATGGGATCTTTTTGGTTCTTGTTTCATTCCGTTACGGAGGCAAGTCTGATACATCAGCTTCACCAAGCTTTTGGAGCAGGAGACTGCCTGCAAACACTGCTTCACTGAGAAGCAGCTTATTCGAGGGAGTTGCATATAAGACAGAATTTATTAATTTTCCCTGTAGGAAGCCCATACTATCAAATCTCCGGCAAGAGAAACAAGTCCTGCTATTAACACCGTGTGTCACCTACAGTCGCAATCACCGCAGAGGCCGTCAGCAGAGAGATGGGGACAGAATTAAAGGTAAGGGTAGCCTATTCTTGGCAACATGCATGTGTTTCTCCCTTCTGCCCCCTTCTCAACTGATAAACAAACAAGGCCCAGCCCATTAGAACAGTATCTGCAGAAGCAGGAGCAAGTCTTTGGAACTAGAAATGCTTAAAATCTCAGGTGCCACTCGCATACCAAGAGCGATAGGGCACACTGAAGTGGTGAAAAAAACCTGGATCCCAAATTATCAAGTCCCAGTGGGAAAGGTTACCCACACTTTTCTAGCTAATACCATAGCAGTAACAGAAGCAATTGTGGGTCTAACTGGAAGAAAGGTGCTAAAGAAATAATTGAAGAAAAAAGAAAAATATAGCATGAATGTTGTAGGTAGGAGGAAAGCAGGAAATTCTTTAGATTCTTCTCTGCTTTTCCAGACATTGGGTCAGGTTCTTCAAGATATTCCTCTTATCTACAATCACGGAGAACAAAGCAAGTGATGAAATCTCTCTATTCTGTACTCTTTAAAAAATGCATAGTACAGAAGCAAAAAAAAATAAAAAATATATGTATCGTTCAGATCCACCTGCTCAGTCTAGACTATCTATCACTGGGACATGAAATGGGGACGAATGCTATCCAGCCGCCGGGTCAAGATCTCACAGCCTGTATCGGTGACCAGAAGCGTGTGTTCAAACTGTGCAGATCGCTTTCCATCTCTTGTTACTGCAGTCCAACCATCAGGCCATGTTTCATCTTGCCAACCACCTAAAACATAAGAACAGTCAAAAAGTCATCATTTAAGTAACAGATATCACTTCCCCAAAGAAAAATGAAAAAAGTCTATCAACTATACAGAATAGAACCAGCATCCTATTCCATCACTACTTAATAGTAAACAAGAGTAACCATTTTACTCTATTGCTAAATTGCTCACCTTCACAGATCATTGGTTCAATTGTAAATACATGACCTGGCTTCATGACTCCAACTGCCTTATTTTCTGCAATAAAATAAACACTCAAGTTAGAAAAAGTGATCCCATCTTAGTAAATGAATGAATCCTTGTCCTAGAAGAATACAGGAGGAATACGGTAAAGTTAGAAAAGCCCTTCAGAGATGACCCATTCACTTGTCCATTTTTAATGCTACGTTACGATTTCTCTTAGTTCTTTCCTTCTTCCCCTCCTCCAACGCTGCAATATTTACTCAAGGAGCTTAAAATTAATTGCTGTCTTTCTCTCCAACAACTGGAATTCAACTCCAGTTCTATAAAAACACTGAGCAAATGTAATACAGGAATTTCTGCAGACTTCCATGATGAAAAACATCATTAAAAAAAAAAATCAATAAAAATAAGAAGCACTTAAGATATTCAGAGTAGGCTTGAAACGTTTTAATTTGTTTCCATTGAACCATTAGCTCCAATAAATTGTCAAAATATGATAGTGGTTAAGTAATCCCATGATTCCATTTATGAAGGACACATTGCCCCCCATCACTACTCTGGGTAATGGGGTCATAGTAGTGTCAGGGTGATAATGCTGTATTTCTTTAGCTAACATAAAAGGCAGAGAATTTCAAGGCATCCAGGATAATAATACTGGAACTTTTTGATGTTATATTCACAAAAAATGTTTATGTGGCAGCACACGAACTGATGCACAGCACATCTCTAGGAGCGTAGTTTGACTGAAGAAAGGCTTCAGCTCTTTTCCTCTGCCATGTTTCACCTCGAATGGCAGCGCAGCTCAGATCTGACCCAGCCTAGCAGGCGAGAGCTGCAACAGGCTCCAGCGTTGCACAGGAACCATTAGCTCCAAGCTGCTTTGCTGCTGTAGACAATTTGCATCAATTCTTACATACAGATTCCCCATCCCCCGCTCTAATTATGTAAATTTATTAAATTGTCTAAATCACCTAGATGCTTTAAAAATCTGACATCAAGCTGACACAACAGCCACCAGAATATTTTTCTTTTACTTAAAGGGTCTTGCCTCTACCTCCATCATCTGCTGGTATTTCTTACTCTCACATTTAAGTTTCTGGTCTTCTGCATCTGAACAAATTCTGCCCTTTATTCCCTGTAGTTTTTAAGATTTTGCTAAATAATTTAAAGGCTTATAAAATGAGCTTTTTGCTTTTAAAAATCCTTTCATAGTAAGCCAAAAATATGCAGGAGCTTTCAATTTTTTTCCTTCAAGAGGCTTTAAGTCCCTCAGGTCTTTCCACTTTGCATTTGCTGTGAATCTGTATTTCAAAATACCAGAAAAAAACCCCAGCATATTCCTTTTTGGGAACAGACATTTTGGTTCAATTTAAAAAAAAAGTTCAAAGTTCCCAACAGCCAGGAAAGACAAAAGTTTTCCTTTTCTCGGCTTGCATTTTAATTGGTATAAAATGCCCTCTATCTCCAAAGAATCCAGATTTTCTTCATTTTACACGACAAAAAGTAAATACCAGGAACTTATACCCTTCTACCCTTTGATTAATATATTTTCTCTGTTCTCTGAAAAAGTAATTTAAGAGAAACGATGACATGAAAAGTCAGGGATTGCTAGATTATAATCTATAACCATAAACTGTGTTAAAGCTTGTTAGGAGATGGGGAGATGGAGGCATCTGTCAGGTCTGAAGAAATAAATGTCCTATCAGGGGAGCTTTGCAAGTGAAGTGGGTATGAACAGTTTATCATTGCTTCTTGATACTTGTTCTATCCTTAGTTATCCACTGGCACTTAGGCTTCTCTCCTTTGCCTCTGTGGATGCTGTTTCTTAATCCTGCTGGCAAAAATTGGCAAGGGGACATTGCCATTTCCAAAAACTAAAGCTGAGACCCTGATGGGGAAGGGTCATTCCTCCTCTGCCATACACTACAAAGAAGTTTCCAAGAACGTCAGATCACAAGACTCAAATGAAGAAAAGTGAAACACAACAGGATACAGATTCAGGCACAACACTCGTCTATACTATTCAGAAAGCCTTTTATTTACATCTGGAAATAGCAGTAAATTTTTGCCTAGACCTTCTAAGGATAAAAACATTTACCCATTCATGTCAGACAAGTACGTCTAAAGGATTAGTTGGGAATTCAGGCGAAAACATTGAGCACTTACCCAGTACAGATGAGAGCTAACACTAACCATTAGTGTAGGCACAGATTCTCCCAATATATAATATATGCACCTTATTTAGGTTCATAAAGCATGCTATGGTCCAGAGTTTAGAAAACAATTATTTCACAAGTGCAAAAATGCTAACTTGATGGCTGTCAGGCAACATGCTACTTTATTAGAATATAAGCAAGAAGTAAACTGGGTGCATTCATTGCAAACCACTTCTTGTCTACAGGACAACCCAAAGGGAACGAATACTTACTGGCATAATGTGGCACGTTAGGGGCTGTGTGGAAAAGTTTATGGATTCCATGCCCACAGTAGCTCCGAACCACTGAAAATCCATTTGCTTGAGCGTGTTTCTGAATAATGTTTCCTAGTTCTCTGTACCGAACACCAGGTTTTACTGCAAAATTAGAGATACAGATGGAAATTTACAGAGCTTTCTTTCAACATAACTAACCATCAAACACCATTCAGGCTAATATCTCTGTAGCAGTCATGGCCTGTATGGCCATCTGTTCTAGTATACAACTTCCTATGATCACTTAATCCACCAAGTACATAAGTGAGTGCACTAACATGAGAGAGGGAGGAAAGAGTCTCTCATAAAAAAAGAAAAAGAGAGAAAGAAGAAAACTTCTTCACAAGAACACTACTTTCTTCCTTTCATGGAAGTAAGTGCTCATATATTAAAAGGATGTTGAAGTTTGAAGTTAAAGACAACAAAAGACTTTCAAAGTACTTGGTAACTTCTCATACCTAGAGCTGCAGTGCTTCTTTCAATGAATGTATGAACTATATTTTAATATACGCTTATCTCTACTACTATGTGAAAATTGCACACAAATAAACAGGAAATTGATTATATGTGAAGGACCAAGATAGGGAAAAAAAGAAGAAAAAAAAAGACAAAATGGGTGTCTCTACTCTTAGACAAGATTTTTAGTGGCAATGCAACAGCAAATAACAATGTTCGTATGCAGGACTAACTTTTTTGTCAATCCTTTTAGGAAGCCCTAAAAGACAGAGTTTGAAACATATGAAAACGGTGTGAAAAATTCACTTTAAGCACTTGGACAAGGGAGTAATAATACCATAAAAGTAACAATGCCCCATCCATCAGCTAATGAAGATGCATATCAAAAGCAACCTTGAACCACTAAAAAGAAAAAAGAATGTAAATGCTATTTTAAGATCATTCACAACTCCCTGAATACATGCAGTTCCTTCAGGAGCCAGATGTTGTGTGGTTATGTGGAGCCATCTTGAGCAGAAGTCACATACATAGCTAAAACTTTATGTGAAGCAAGCCATCTAGTTCAATTCTCTGCTAATGTAAACAACTACAACTGAAATCAGTAAGCTGAGTTTACAGAAAATAACATCAAATTTAGATTATTGGAATGTGCATGCTTTTCCCAAAATACAAAAAAAAAGACATGGTGGGGAAGAGAGGAAAAGTTAATATGTTGGTTTTGTGCTAAGTAGTTGTGAAGTAGTACCATCTCCTTCAGGCCTGACAATACCAAGCAACTCATCTCAATGCAGCAAGGAGCCCTCTGCTTCTCTCTCTCATACAACTCTCCTAGTTAGAGCTCTGCTGGTCCAACGCCAAGAAATTAAGATGATTTAAACAGACGAGAGGCAACCCTTTTTAACAGCTGAGACACTTGCTGCCAGAATTCCTACTAGCAGGGAATGTCTAAAACCCATTAAAACCTGTTACAGCATCTAAAAAGTTGGTAAAGAAAAGTTACACCGAGAATTTAAATCTCATTATAATGAACACAAAGACGAATTTATGTCATAGTTTATACATCAAAGCCTGAATGTGAAAGATAAGAGACAGCACATATAACATTTGCTATCTTTGCTCCCGTACTTTATAAACATTATTCTGATTTAGTTCTGAAAAAACAAAGTGGTCATTTCAGAATAGTAATCCCACATAAATAGGTAATCTATATTCTTCACAGCTCAACTCTGCAGTATTTTCTTAATCACACAAAGGATACACAAGACATTGTTCATATGGATTTTTGTCTTTTCAGCTTGGTTAGGTGTCTCCAAATTATTAACCAAATTAAGTTCAATATAATTTTTTTTTCATTTACTTTTGATTCAATGCAAGGTTAAAGCCTTCATATATAGCACCTTAAACTTCAGTCTTTAGAGGCCATGAAGTGAGTAAATTTTATGTGGGATTTTAAGAAGCTGCAGGGTATAAAAGATACAGACAATACAAGTATTTCCAGGGACTTGGGCAATTTTTGTTTTGTCTTCTCTGTTTGTCTAAGAGAACTAAGTATATTCCTTTGTGAATGAAGTTGAACATGACATTCTCTAGCTACCTTTCTACCTCATTGTATGTCTCAATGAAGCTGTCCTGAATTATATTTAAGCAACATAATTAAAAGTTCTGTGGGTACTGAAGGATATGGATCTGTCTTCTCTGGCACACTCCCACAGCTGAAAATCAGGAGCTCATAATTAGATTTATGAAATAACCATCAGGTTTGGAGGGGTAAAGAGATACGTTTAAGTGTTCAAACAGTTTTACCTTATTGGTTCATTGTGCAACACCATACAAATTATAAAAGTAGGAAGCCATGATTTGGTTTTCCAAAACACACTTTGTTCTTCACATTCTCAAAACTACTCAGATCAAGGATGCCTTACTCATCTAATTAATAGTCTGAAAAGGCTGTTTCCGTGTAAATATCATCATATGTGGATCAGCTCATCATCAATTAAATTTTCCTTGTCAACCCACATTTCAAATAAAAGTTGCAACCACTACCCACGGAACTGTGCCATTTGAAGAATCACTGTATTATACATCATCTGCTGGTGACACACTAACGCTTTTGTGTTCTACAACAGAAGTCACTCCTGGGTAATAGCAAGTATGAGCACTCACGTTTGAGAAGAAAAACCGTAATGCTTCAGGTACTAGCCAAAGGGTTTACCTGCATCAATGGCTTGCATTAGGCACTCATAAGTTGTCTGGACAAGCCTCCTTGCACCCTCATCAACTTCCCCAACATAAAATGTCTCGTTCAGATCTCCATGGTAGCCATTACGATAGACAGTAATATCCACTGCAAAGAATACCAGACATATTGTAGTATTAGCACTGTATTTCTCACTTCCTGTCTCTTGAGTCGTGAAAGGACAACAAACACATGAAAATGTAGTGTCTTAATTGTGAAGTTATAAGATTACTTTGGAAGAATTCCAGATGTGAACTCTTCCAGCAGAATCAATTCTCTCATGCTTATCCTGTAGATTCTATAGAATTAATTAATAAAATAGTGTTTCACTGGCCAACAGTTTGATTTAATTAAAGAAAAAAAAAGGAAGAGAAAAAACCCCACACCAATGCAAGACAGACACAGCAAGCTTATGATTGGTTTACTAAATATAAAAACAGGAAAGAAAATCTCTTTATTCCATGGTGATTTGCCTGGTTAAAATATTTTCTTAGAATTAATTCCAGCACTAATAGGTGGAAATTAAATTTAAAAAGGTATGTAATCATGTTTCAACCCATATTTTAACTTCAGTAATTTCTATGCATGTTTAGAATAAGTCACACCTTTGCAAAAATTTTAATGCCAAAACCCATTGATTCCAGCCAAAAAGGTAAAATTTATTGAACATTAAATATACAGCAACTTTCCAATAGTATTCCTGACTAAGAAAAACACACCAAATAACTTAAAACTTTTTCTTTTTGCTTTCGAGTTTAAGAATTTAAACTTTCAGTATCAGGCAAAGAGCAAGAATGAGAAGGGCATGCTTAAAGAACCAAGGTTTATTGGAACATATAATAAGAGTTTAGAATTATGTTGCAGCAGAACTCATTTGCTTTGTGTTTAAAGTTGGTTGTAAACTAGAAGTGATACAACTCATTCTTGAAAAATAGCTTAACTCACTCCAAAAAAAGATATGCTTTTTTGGATTAGGAGCATCCATACAAGATGCTTGTCGCAAATAGTCTTTTTATAAAACATGGGAACAGGCCTACCAGTTTAGACACAGCTGTCATCTACTCTAGTATCCTGTCTCTCATAGCAGACGTGTAAAAAATTAAAACCTGCCATCATATAGTCATTATATATAGTAAATGCATGCAAAATATTCTAGATTTGCATATCAAGTTGACTTCCTGTGGTAGAATCGGTACTTTTGTGTTTAACAGACTTTGTCAGCAGTCTGGTAGGTCTAATAGCTGCTAGAGTACCAAAACTGCTAGTATAGTTATTGAACTGATGTTCATGAAGAAATCCATAAGCAGACCTCCTCACAGGTAAGTAGCCATGAAGGAAATTGTACTAAGCAATAATACTTTAGGAATATGGTATATGAGCCACTTAGAGACACCAGTACAACGCTGATAGGAAAACATGGGGGAAAAAAACCCATTGGTGTCAACAGTAAATCTGTACTGCTGGCAGACATTTAAGAATGAAATTAACACCGCACAAAACCAATACTGCCTGTTGTGGATGCATGCATGTGCAGGGTTACACTATAGTCACTGCACGATTCCGTGGGACTACTGGAACATTTTGACCAGTGTACATATCTAGTAACGCAACAGGACTGTATAGAAACTAGCACCCTGGTACCTTACCCAGATAAGTTTCCTGTGAACTGTGTATCAGAGCTCCTTCGCACAGTGTCCAGACCACATGCTACAAAGAGGCTATCTCTACAGGCCATGCGATTACAAGACTTTCTCTCGACGCTGCCAGATTTGGCCAGAACATCTCACTTTGCAAAGTGATCAACTTTGTTTAAGAATCTGCTCCCAGGGAACACTATGGTAACAAAACATTATGAAGACCTGCTCGGAGCAGGGGGTTGGACTAGATGTCACCTGCCAGTACCTTCTGGATGATGTTTTCCTGTCATTCTAAAACCCTGTTTTGGACTCTGACATGGCCATCTTTTGCTTCCAGCAGGCTAAAATGTTTAAGTAAAGAGAAAGATGGGCACTTCCCTCTATTATTCACTGAGCACATTCCCTCCAAAGTACTGTTTCTATCTCCTCCTTTGTACCCTGTTTTGTTCCTTCTTTTAAAGAGGCTTTTGAGCCACTATCTTACCAAAAGGAAGCCTGCAAGACTTGGAAGCCTTTTGAGCCCATGGGGAATGCACATTCAATCCACAAAATGTGGACCATTTTATAACAAGACCTACTCAGCCTCAAAAGAGTAAACTAGTTCTTCCTCATCAAATCAAAGCAGAAGGCTCAAAGCTTGGGCAGGTGCAGTCAGGGCAGGGATGTGAACAAAGGTATGACTAAACCCTCTTAAAAAAGGTGTTTTCTAGTGCTGAGGTACTTGGCATGCAAATAGTGAAGAGGTAAGGCACCATGTAGATGAAGCCAACCTAGTAAGCTCAACTAGACTTCTTAGTTTGGACTCCAGCAATGCCAGAAAAGCTGGAAACAGTAGAGCTGTGCAAAGGCATCATCTTTGAAATTAAGATAATGGAGCTTTGGCCAAATGGTTACATGTACGCTACAGCTCAGGGCTATCAGCCAGACCAAACCTGACCTAGAACAGGGCAGCTGTCATGAGGCTTGTTCTCAAACAGCTGGTACCCACAGCACTGAGCTGTAGACTTAGTAGCTGTTACTACATGTTAATGTATATCAAATATCTGACAATCTAAAAGGATTCCAACCTGCTTCTAGAGGTAGGCCAAACCTTAGGATACACTGGGAATTTATTTACAGATAAGAGAAAAGCAAACCAATGCAATAAACAAAGGTGCAAATGTTTGTACAAAACATCTGTCATTAATTTTTACTGCCAAACCAAGAAGAGATGAATGAGCAAACAAAAAATGGTCGAGTAATTTATAAAAGTATCCCTCACCACCCAAGAAGGCCTAAGCACCTCGAGTACCATGAACAAGCAGCTGGTACTGTTAGGCTGCGAGATGCTCAAGAAAAGGGTATGTTTTTTAATATGTACCTATACAATGCCTCACCATTAGGATCCTTTACAGATAAATAATCATGTTTATATAATCATGTAATATAATCATATAAACAATCATTTGTTTCAATCCTTTACAGTCATCATAATCATCATGTCCATAGCAAATTCTTAAGGATCTAGAGACATCTAATTGAGAATTCACACAGAAGTAATCCAGTTGAATAATTCAATATACATTTTATTCACTGTTTATATAGTCTGCAATAACTGGAAACTAGCCCACAAGTGGAGTACTCAGGCACTATACTAATGCATAGACCAGGGTAGAAGAATTATAAAGCTCTTAAAGTGGACCAAACTTAAAATTATTTTATTAAATAAACTCACTACTTCCAAGTATGTAAATAG
Source organism: Aviceda cuculoides (assembly GCA_035590195.1). Classification (NCBI taxonomy): domain Eukaryota; kingdom Metazoa; phylum Chordata; class Aves; order Accipitriformes; family Accipitridae; genus Aviceda; species Aviceda cuculoides. The sequence goes on from JAVJGG010000007.1 coordinate 34,925,289, forward strand.
CAGAGGTTAATTGCTAAATGAGAACAAAAGCCTCTCTTAAGAAGCTATTCCAATCACGCTGCCTGCTAGTGAAACCTCACGTGACTGCATGGTTTAACTGGATAGAGGGTAGAAATATTGAAGGTTAATTTTCATAGCACTTACCATTAACAATATCTCCTTCCTGCAATGGCCTCCTGTCAGGAATTCCATGACAGATCACTTCATTCACTGATGTACAACACGACTTAGGGAAATTATAATAATTCAGAGGGGAAGGATAGCAATTCCTCGCAATACAAGCCTAAGTCAGAAAATACAATTTACACTTTACATTAGTAAGTTTTGTACAAAGAAAAAAACATGCGCAACAGCTTTACAGTAAGAACGATAGGTTGAAAAGCAGTGGCTCTTGAAAAAAAGATTCTTCAAGCATTTTTTGGCATTACAGTATTTTGTTATGCTTTGAGTTTCTTACCAGGAAGAAAGTAAAGCTACTTTAATTTTGTTTCTACTCATTTTTATGTTTAACCACCAATGCTGAAATATTCAGGTTTAAAACAATGCATGACAATATTTATTTAGTTAAAAACCCAGCCATTTTCAATGACTTTTTTTTAAGCACCTGATCTAAGACTTTAAGTATTTTTGCAAAACACACAAGCTAGACAAAAATAACATTTAGCACCACTCTTTCACCCCTAGCTTTAAAATCTTAAGCTGCTTCCTTCGCACCCTAATGACCTTTTGGGGATTTTTTCAAACTGACACATACATTTTATATATACTTACGTATACACACTATGTGACATAGTGGGCAATTGTGGAAAAATAATACTGTGTTAACTTTTTTTATTTTAAGAAATAATGCTGGTTTAAATCTGCAAAGTACCAATTAGGGATATCAGTCAGCATCAACAGCCTGCCACACAAAAGTTTCCAAAAACTGCTGAAGAGGGATAACACCATTTTAACTACTAGCTATTCATATTAGACATTATACATAAGACAATAATTTAGTGTTTAATGCAGTTCAACAGAAACCTCCGGCCTCATCAAACCAGAGTAAGTTCCTTACAATCTTGGTTCATCAGCTGCAAATGCAGATTAAAAAAACAGCAACCAGAAAGCTTTCTAACAAACTTAATGATACCAAAACCATTGCCTTCCCCGCAGTGCACACAAGTATCCTCAATTATCAGTTTACTTGCCTTATAAAGAACACAGCAAAGAAAAATAAAAATTACTCAATTCAATTATCTAGGAACAGTTAAGCCAGGAAAATACTTGGACGTGTATTTCAAATACTTCGCTGGATTGTGACTTTAGTTTGCCTCACTGCATCAAACATCTTGTTTCAATTCTCACTCAGGCTCCTCAGTTCTGATTCCCAATCATAAATAATTAAACTTTCTCCTCTGTATATCTTAACCAACAACACAGAGCACAAAAAGTCCATGGCCTACATATGATGTTCTTTATATAATGGTATCAGTGGAGCAAAAACGGTTTAGAAAAAAAGAAAATTATATGATGTTAACTGAGAAAACAGGCGAAGAAACTTAGAGAGGCCCAGGAGTTCCTAACTCATTTTGAATCTACCATTGCGCTGTAACATATTTCTAACATCTGCACTACCCACTGGCTTCAAACTGGGAAACAGTTCAAGATAAAGAAAAGGAATTCATGCAACAACAAAGAAAACCACACAACAATCATTCAAAAATAAAGAGATAGAAGAAAGCACTTATGAACACCAGAAGAACAATAAAATAACCTTACTAAATGTACAGCATGATCAATTTCTTCAGTAGTTACACCTGCTTTCACCATCATGGCAGCAACATCCAGTACTTCTCTAGCAAGCTGCAAACGAAACAAAAGTACTGATTTAAAATAAGATTAGGACTACTCCCTAGAAGATTAGCAACCCATTTTCTGTAGCAACACCAAGATTGCTAGGAAAGCTGTGTGTTCTTGGGCTCTAGAAAGACTTCGATATGTCCACAGGTTATATTACTAAGCCACCTCTGTGACACTTGAAAATACCCCAATTAAGATTTGGACCACAATTTCCTTGAATACCATAAACTTAAATCAGACTACTGAAGTACATTTCAAAGTTTGACTTTATGCACAAGGAAGTGATTACAGTTGAACATATCTTTTTCAAAAATTGTTAGGGATGAGGCTCTGTTTTGCTTTTGCTTTTTAGTTTTTACTTAGTACTAACTCTAAGAGAGGAAGAAGTTCTGTTCTCGTTTATGCAGTATAAAATACATTCTTAAGAGTTACAATGTTTCAGCCACAGGTTATCTCACTAGTAACAACAAAGCCAGAAAACAAATAAAAGTCCTCTTTCTGCTTGCAAAATAGTTAACTGTGAATTGGGAGTCACAAGAAAAGAAAAAGCAAGAAAATATCAAATTTCCCATTTTTCAGTGCTCAAAAGTGGTTTGAAAGTTTGTACTCTCAAATGTGCTGTCACAAACTGGTAAAATCACTATAGATTTTTAAAGAATCAAGGCACTTTGTAACAAAAACCAAAATGCCCTTACCCTACACACTACTCGCATCCCATCTATATCCTCAGATGAGAGTATTTTTATTTGAGACGTTCCTTTTAAAGCCTGTTCTGATTCAGACATTCCTGAAAAGAAAAAAGGGGAAGGAGAAAAAAAAGAAAGAAAAAAAACATGTTATACTGAGGAGTGATTGCTACACATGTTCAATCAAGGAACTTACTTAGCTTACCAATGGCAATAAAAGTATGTACTTTCTCACGAGAGACCAAAGTAATGAACCACCAAGTCATAGCATTATCATCATTATACAGATTAATTTGAATTCATAAGCCTTCCACAAAATCGTAATGCCCACATGCGCTCAAGGATGCCAGTTCACTTAGTGCATAAAACCATCATGTCCAGTTAGTCAAAACACAACCTTAAAAATCAGATTTACAGGGAAATTTCTTCATAGATAAGTTGGTTGTTTTTTTTTTTTTTAGCTGCTTTAGAGGTAATAAATAGTAATAAGTAATATTCTAAAAGAGCCATAAAGGATTATATAAGCTTGTGAATATCTCTAGTTATACTACTGCAATAATCAGCTGATGAAAACATCCTACCAAATTCTGTGGAAGCTCAGTTTCATAGTTGAATGACCTCCTAAAAGGCAGTATTTGTGTTGTTTAAATGTCTACATTCTGTAAAGAATAACTAAACAATGGCTGAAGATTTAAAAAAATCTTTTCTTCCCTGAACACCTTTGAAAGATAACGCATTAGAAATTTTGGACTTCCAAAAAATACTTGCAACCATTATTTCTGAAAAATCAGTATGTTATTGTAGGGGAAGAAGAGGTAGAGTGAGATGAAGGGATAAAAGAAGAGGTTCCCTTCTCCAGTATCTCTTTCATGCTTTAAAGGCTTTTTCAATTAAAAGAAAAATAGAAAGCAAACATAACACTCCATAATTGTGATTTGTTTCAAATTACCTAGTGGGTGATCAGCATAATCCGGTCTCTGAATATAACTTGGCACAGGTCTTGTTGGCGTCTAAATAAATCATAGTCAAAGCTGGTTAGGTTACAAGAATAATTACTATAGCCACAAAAACAGACACGCAGCAAAATTAAATATAGTGAAATACAGCTAATTCCACTTCAAAAAAGTTGTGAAGTATGCAAACACTCCAAAACAGTTCCAATTTTCATTTCTCAAAGATTCTCCTGTTACTCTTTATTGCTTTCATACTATACAACCTCTAATAGCCAACTTCACAGCTTTGTAAAAATGAAACTTTTATGTGTCAAGTAAATGAAATTGGTTTCATAATGTATTATCCCTGTTACATTGTAGTGTTTATTCTGCTGCTTTCCAGGCTGCAGATGCACTGGTTCCAAATACAACCTTCGTCTCTCTGGTTATTAGTGTCTATCAGCAAGATTGTTATTTCTAATCATCATCCTAGTCATTAGCACTTTTTATTATAGGTTCATTTGCATCAATCCTACAGCAGTCAGAAGACAAAAAAGCAAATGTTCAGCAATAACACTGAATTACTTGGCCAGTGACATATCCAAAACATCCTTTCTCCAATGACACTAACAAACACACATGGGCTCAGGCTCTGCTAATCTGTTCTCCGATGAGCCTGTAACAGATGTAGAAGACTATAGAGAGGATGCCACAGGGGCAGCATTTCTAGCACATGCCAATTAGAAAAAACATGTAAATACAGTGCCATTATTCCTGTAAAAACTTCGGCTTACACCATGTACAAACTTGTATCCATTTAAAAATATAGCTATACTGAGGTCGTCTTCTAAACCCACCTTTCACAGCTGAAGATGTTATTGACCTCAGTTACTCTTCACCGTTCCAATGCTGGAGATTACTATAACTGCTGTTCCTCCAGCAGCACTGTTCACCAGCTTACTTCAAACCATTTAAATAAAATAATATAAAACCATTTATTTAAATTCTAAATTAATTTACCTGAGTTTTCCTGAAACAGACTGCTCCATTGTTGAGGAGAACAGTAAACAGCTAGGAGAAGACATCATCTGAACTAGCAGCAGCTTTTTTCAGGATAAATGTCAAAATGTACAGCCAAAAGGTATGAGCTTAAGCCTGTTACCTCACAGGCACTTCCTTAATTTTAAATAGATCAAGTTAAATCAAAATGAACCACAATAAGGACACAGCCATACATGTCCTTGCCTTCAGGTTCCGATTGTTGAAGAAGCTTTCCTCTCTCAGCTAAAATGTGGGAGGTAATCGGGTCAGGACTGGGCCATTAGTTGCTACAGAATGTAGCAGCACTGGAGTACGGAGTGGCACCTATTGCTTACCAGTGGATAGTGTGGCCTGAGTTTACCAGTATATCGATAACCAGACCAGGGATTTGTGTTAACGTCACCCTCCAGGGTCCAAGAGGAAACTTCACGCTTAGCTTTTTCATCTTCTGAAAAACAAACAAAAAAATTGCAGCAGCAAAATCAGCCCTGCTAAGAATAAGAACTGTGGGGTCCAGAAGGTGACTTAGAGGAACACAAGTCTAGATGTGACTCTTTCTGGCATTTTAGATACTGGTATATAAAAGTGTAAGTAGCAGTTATCATGTTGTATTGCCCTTAAGTTTTCCACATTCAAAATTCACATCCTGCCAACTCTGTCTTTATTCTATATCAAACTGGGGAATGTTAGGACAGCAGTACTGAACACACAAATGAAGTGTAGTAATTATTTAATTTGTTCTTCATTTGTAGTTCTGAAACATAGTTATGTGCTTGTTTTAATTCTTGGGAAAAAGCATATTTCTACAAAAGCACTCATTATCCCTTCAATTAACACTCTTGCACTGTAGATGAATGTTCCTTTTCCATGATTTCTCTTAGCATTCAGTGACAGAAATGACCTGGAGTGGGAAGGAGGGTATCCAACTGTTAGTTTCAATATATGGAGCCTGCTACCCCTCCAGATCTGATGGAGAGAGTGCAGGTGCTGCCACTTCTGCATTTCAGGATGAGCAGTGCATGCACCTTACAAGACGGTCCCAATCTGCTGGAATTTCCCAGCTCTCTCAACCTTGTGAAGTACGTGTCTGATGTGGTCCAGTGACTGACTTCATTCACAAATAACATAGTCCTAACAGGGCAGATTGAAGGCATTCACATAAAGGAATGAAGCAAGTAGATTGTAAGCATTACCAAAAGGAAAAATATTTGCTCGGAAAGAGGAGGCAAGGGTTGAGAAAGAGCACAGTAGCATTAATCTTTAACTCATAACCTGAAAAGTTTGTTTTCTCTTTTTATATCTCACGAGAATGAAGAGATGGCAAAAGGTCTGCCACAGCAAGCCCTAATGTGAGTTCCTCAGAACCTCTGTGGCTGACACCTGAGCCATCTGCTCACATGACATTCAGTTTAGGTGAACCACTGAGAAATAATACTTTAAAAATCCAAAGTTTTAACAAAGCGATATTTTGGATTCCCTTGACATGCTTCAGCAGTTTGTTGCATTGAGTTCTTGAGGGCTATCAGATCCAAGCCAGCTCAGCTTGGGCTCAGCAGTTATCCAGGAAGCCAACAAGATCATGGATTTAGTGGAATAATTAAAAAATTTGCTGTCAGATAAACAAGAGCATCAGAAGACTGCACGAGAGGGTTAGTAGAACTACTAACAAAGACAATTGTGTACCCCTGCAGGTACAAAGTAATAGGATACAGAATGTTAAGTGTGAACAATGAGACCCCTACACTGGGAAGGCAAAAAGAAGGAAAATATTTGTAATTGCCTGTGTTACCCCAACCTATTAACCATACAACATCTATCATGGAAAAAGAAGTTTTACCGGGTTTTAGGAAAGGAGGAGGTAAATTACTTGAGGTTTTGGATCTCTGCCATGCCACTTACTTTTTAATCCCACCTCCCTTTTAAGCAGGACTTGATGAAGATAGGCAGGGGGATAGGGGGGAGGAGGCAAGGGGGGGCAGAACTGGGGTCTGCGCTCTCTTTTTTGTTTGGTTTTAAACTCATGGACTATTTTTACTACTTCAGGTAAGGGAGAATCTACCAGTCTACTGGTATTTCTGCACCAGAGCTACCAGCTGTAATTAAGGCATAGAGATACTCTTACTACCTTCAACTAAACTCAGCAAAATCCTAGGTATGATACATCCTCCTATCAATGGCTGCATCAGGGCACAAAAGCATTCTTTTTTTTTTTTTTTCTGAAGGTAAAAAGGTGCACCTTTTTACACCCCAAAGGTACAGAACAGCTGCATTCTGACTGGCTTGCTTGCATTCCAGCAAGCGCCTAATCACAAAGACTTCACAAGAACCTTTCCCAATTTACTGCCTTTTACTACATTAGACATCAAAATCCTAGGATGGAATAAGCCTGGCAATGCCTTATAATAATGGTTTATTATTCTCCTTGGCCTTTATTTCAGCATCCCCCTTTCTCTGTTCATATACCTGGCAATGTAGCTCAAGTAATACTTCATACAAACAGAAAAGGGAACAGAAACAGAGATTTCTGTACCACTGCCTCTGAAATTTTACATAGATCTTTAGATTACCAGGAACTGGACAAAATTTCAGATATGCAGAATCCAGTGCCACATATCTTGGAAAAACCCATACCGTTCTTAGACGCAGAATCACAGAACAGCTGAGGTTGGAAGGGACCTCTGGAGGTCACCTGGTCCAACCCCCTGCTGAAGCAGGGCCACCTAGAGCTGGCTGCACAGGACAAAACAGATTCAAAACGATGTTAAAATGGATACGAAAAAAAGGTACTTACTTGCTTTCTTGTGTAGTAACTTGTGAGTGGCCCAGCTTCCCTTAAAGCACTCCTAGAATTGCAAACAATATATATATATATATATGTTTTAAGTAGCGTTATCCTGGACAGACATGTCATCCCCACAAAACAGAGAACCAACTGTATTTTAAAAGAAAACTTAAAGACTGATTTTATTAACCCTTGTAGCAACATGCAATAAATGCTATTGTAACTGCTAGTCTTAAAAATAGAAAATACTACATTCAACAGCTTATGAGCCAGAATAGACAGAAAGCATAGCCAAACAGATGCACCCATCACAGTGAAACACACTGACCTAATCCTATCTACTAAGTATTGTCCCCTTATCATTTTAATGAGTAACTAAACACCATGGTTGCTCCGGGCTGGCTGAAACACAGAGCCTATCTCCACACCAGATCTTACAGCACTGCAGCAGGCAGGATGTCCTCCCTTGGCTCCTACAAGAAGCCATCTCCTCCTGCTAACTGCGTCCTTTCTGCCTCCTTCCCTGGCATCGGAAAGCAACAGAGGCCAACCAGCATGACCACAGGGGAACAAATGAAATGGATTAAAGCAGAGGGAGGGGGGAAGTGAGGGCTACTGAATGGAAATAGGAAATGAAAAAAATTAGGAAGTTGAAATGGAGATCAAGAAAAGAGTGACTGTGAAGAAGGAGTTTGTCTTTTTCTCCTCTCCCCAAGCATAAATAGAGCAGTTCATGCGATGAACAATGAATCAGCAAAGGGGCAGATGGAAATGGCTGGCAGCTGGAGAAGAACAAAGAAAGACTAAAATGAAGGAAAGACATGAAAAATGGAGAGATTTAAGTAGAAAAGCTGCAGAAGGCAGCATTAAAGGTGATCCTTTAAGGTGCTAATTAGGAAATTACTTGGTTTTGTAGCAGAAAGTCTAACTCAATGTCTATGTGCACTCAAAACAACCATTAGGAAACAGCTAATTCCAATCATTTACAATAACAGCTGAATTTCTGAAGAAAGAGGCAGGAAGCATACTGTTTTCCTTTATAAGGAAAGACAATACTAATGCTGAATCATCATTGTTAAACTACCATCCAGAGCCAACAACTGATTCAACCTAATGTATACAACACTCAACCAGTCCAAGACAACAGATCTGTAAACTAAGCCTGGCGTATAACATTCTACCCCTGCTTCGCAGTTGCAATTGAACAGTCTTAACTGTCTACTCCTGTAGAGCCATCTTCTCCCCATTTTCTCGTTAGTCTTACAACCAGTAGTTATCAAATTGTATCCACAAAAAACATACTAAAGTAGTGCACAAGTATGCCTATGTTCAAAGATAGCCTGGTGTGTGCTATTTCTCTCATTACCAAAACCAGTTGTTTGTTGTCTTCTCCTACGCCATATCCTTGAAGTGGCCATATTCTCTGGACTGGCACTTGCCATGCCATGGTGCTACATAATGGTCTGGTCAACAAGAGGCTTTGAAACCAACACTTTAGATTACCAGAGAGAACGTCTTTTTGAACAAGCAGTGGAAGGTTTTACTGTCACACTTGTATAACCTGCTGCACCATTATCTGTTTTCTGTTGGAGAGCTGGGAGAAAAGAAATAGGTTTTAACTGAGGCCTATTTTAAGAAAAAAGATCTAAACCCCTTATTTCAAGGACACTAGAAGCACCAGTGTGGCTTTAATCCCCTTTTAAACACCAGACCTCTGTTCTGAAGCAGAAGAAGAAGGATTACACAACTAAGGACTTAGAGCAGCTACCCAGTCTGCAAATCTAGAATCCACTTCTTGGGATATAAAGGAGCATTTGAGGAATGAAGACATACATCAGCTGTGGTAATTACTGGTTGTAGTTTATTCTCTCCCTCCCCTGAAATTTTGGGGTGTATTCTCCAATGCCATTCCCTTCTGCAACGCTAACAGTCTTTCCTCTTTGCCAGCCCATAGCCAGAAAACACCAGGCAAACACCTCACCACTGGCGGTATCATAACCTGACAGGCTCCATTTTGGCTTTTTATTTCCTGCAGCTGTAAACAACCTAAGAGGATCCTGCATAAGGCTGCCATATGTCTGAGTTTTCCCAATTATGTTTCCCAGATTTTACTTGCCCTCTGTCTCCAGAGGAACAGCAGCTCTGTCAGAACTACTACAGCGTAGCTCCAAACAAGCTGCTGTACACCAGGACATCCCAGACACGTGCACTATAAGCACATCAATCAACTGCAACAAGTACACACAGCAAATCCAAAGCATTTTTGTAAGCACAGGTTATTACACATGCAGCGTACAATCAATGAATATCTCTGTCTTGGTCTGACACTTTTGGAAGGCACTCAAAGGATATGCTGCACATCCACCTACAACCCATGTATTCTGTGTAGGATCAGTCATATGCTTCATGTAAGCACCGGACTTACTGGGTACACACAAACTATTTATATTCAACAACTTACTGAACAAGCACTACGTTGCACATGCCTGCAGAGCTCTGCCTTGACAATTCCAGATAAAAATATGGCAGCTGTCATCTCACAGGTTGGAGAATCATAGCTCTGGTGACAAAGCACTTCCAATGTACCACTGCATATTGCAAACACCCTCACCTTCTATACGGCAGACTTCCTGACAAGCCATGGAAGAAAGCCACTCTTTCTCTCCATCTGGGCCACTTTCTGGAGAATTTTCTGGAGAAAATTCTGCTTTTCGCTGAGCCTTCTCTGCCGAGCCATTTACTTCAATCTTCCTATTATCATTCCTGCCTCTAATGATTCTTCCATGTTCCTATGCCATATACAGATCAGGATAGAAAATTTTCAGCGATTAAATTAACAAAATCCAGAAAAAAGGTATCCAGGGTGATTTTTAATATTAAAATTAAGAAATTAAAGATATTTTTTCTGATACAGTTAAAAAAGGAACACATGACCTCGCATGGCTATATTTGAAAACATTAATTAGCTTCAGGGGGAAAGTACACAGGAATAATATGAATTTGGCTTCAAGTTTCTTGGAAGACTTCCTGGATTTCATTTCAAACACTACATTATCCATTACTATGTCTGATATTAATATCCCCACCCTTCTCACCTAAAGCATTTTTCTTTTTATTGCATGCATTTTTTATATAGCAATCAAGACAGACTTGGAAACACTGAAGAGGACTGTATGAGAAGAGAGATCAAATGTATGACAAAAAAAGGCAGGGAGTGGAGGGGTAATCCTCAATTTGTTTAGAGCAATCTTGGGTACAACTGTTCTATCAGCAAGAAAAATACAATTGTGATTTTTAACCAGAGCCTGTCAACATTTAAACCTTAAACAACATTTCTGGCTTCAAGCCATTCTTAAGCCAATCCCACCGATTCTGTGTTTAGAGACGAGTTCAACCCAGTGTTCACCAGAACCTGTGCATTTACCAAAAGGTAACCAAAAGCACGATCAGCATTACAATCTAGAAAGATTCCTCTTGGATCACCTTGTGGAAGCCATGTTATTTCTGTAAATTATATTTACCTTAAGGACTTGGTCCAACATCTATTTATGGGTTGAAATATAATCATGCAGCACAGCAGAATTTGTTTTACAGTAGACTGCATTTTCACTATGAACACAATGATCACTACCAAATACCTTAGGCTTTTTTTAAAATCAGCCATTGAAAGAACAAAACGAACCCAAACCCTTTAGAACAGTTAGTGAGCTACCTAGCAAGGATTTTTTTCCCCTGTGTTTACTGTCATCTTTACAGTAGTAACAGGGAGCTGCTTATTCTTGTGGTTCATGTATCCGTGCAACCTGATTAAGAGGTAGAAAAGCACAGCCAATTGCAAATTCCAGAGGAGAAAAGAGTGCTAAATCAACGAAGATTAGGATATAACTACACTGCCAACCTCTGTATAGCACAAACCAAACTAGCTTTAAATGAGCTACCCAAGTACAGGAAGCTATGCAGGCACCACAACACCGAATTCAAAGCATACTCATTGACTGTGTTTCTGAACTGCCTTTGCTGGGTAGCAGCTCATTTAAAGTTAGCTCTGCCAACTCTCCATCAGTGAGTTCTAGCCTTAAGGCTGACACTCTTCTTCAGGCTCCCCTTCACCTTCGGGTACTGCTGCTTTATACAACCTGGCATCTGACATTGTAAATATACCTATCGGCAGGTATGCAAAAACTGCCCCACTGTACAGTTACTGAGAACTCCAATTCATGTCCAACTTCCACAGAACTACCCCTCTCTATCCACTCAGCTCATCATTTAGAGCCACTGTGATGAATTTCCAAAAATACCTATTCTACAGCATGAAAAAAAAAAAAAAAAAAAAGACAGCTGGAATCGAGACTGTGGGGACAGACTGGCTGTCTCTTTGCATGTCATTATACCCTCAATTGTAATAGGCAAGCATCTAGGAAACAGTGCCAAGCAGTACACTGTATTTAAAAACATTCTGAGCAATTTTTTAAATAGAATTTAAACATGTCCTTTGGAATCTAAAATTGTCTTAATCTGAGATCATGTAGTTTTGCTTAATGAGAACTCATTTTTAACCAAACTACCTTGAAGGTATGCAAAACAGAAGACAAAAAAGCTTGAGTACAGCATTTAGCTTAAGAAAAACATCAGGTTATCAGTGACATATATATTTAATACAATACAGATTGACCATACATTTTATCCATAAGTACAGATATGTTGAGGAATACAGTTGTTAATGCATTTGATGTTAAAATAAAACACAGTTGCCTCTTTCTAGCATGCTGCACCCTGTTCTTCTAGGTGTGGTACAAGCACACAGAGACAGCCTCTGGCTTGAAAAACTGAGTACAAAATTCCCAAACTAGCCTAAGCAGCATACGTGACGAGTCAGTTTTTCAGAAGAGCTGAATATGCATTTTCAGATTCAAACCAAGGTGCTGCATGTAGGTGCTTCCTTTGGATATCAGCAACATTGGCTTCCTCCTTCATCTAAAGCCTGATTTCGCCCAGGCTCCTGGGTCCCCCCACATGACTGAGCCCTTCCTTTGAGGAAGGGACTGCATTTTGCAACTCTTCAGGTTTACAGAGATATACAAGTGATTTTTGAGAGTAGCAAAAGAACAACAGACCAGAGAAATTCAAACTGGACCATCCTCGGACCAGGCTCAGAAAGCCTGCCTATAGGAGTCTGAAGTTTTACTTTCAGAAAGTTATGAGGGCTCAGCATTTGTGCCTCAACAATAACCAGGCATTTACCACAGATACAGGTATCTATGGTGATTTACAGGCAATCAAAAATGCCAGCTTCCTGGTGAAGGGAATCTGTGGAAAGATCTTCTAGAAGGCAGTATGTGCAGAGTGCCATTTATACAAAAAGAAACCTGTACATGTTGCAGTTGGATCCAAGCAGCAGGTTCTAGCCTATTTTAGGCACAGCAAAGAACAGTGAACCAAGAATGAAATATGGCACTTACATCCTACGATCTGAAACAAGAGAGGACAAAAAATAGTTTCATCCAGGTCCACTGCTCCCTGCTCCCCGATCCCAACACACTGAAGGTGAAACGAAACAGCAAAGTGGAGGATGGGACAACACTCTCCTCTTCTTTTTCACAAATTTCTGTGACCTTCAGTATCCAAAGCTGTAAAGGGCCCAGGTCTGAGGATCAGTGAAAATCTGCCTCCCAGAAAGGAGTAAATCAGTATACAAACCCACTGAGAAAACAGAGTAACACTTCTTTCCTGTCACTGGAATTTAACAAGTCATACCCCACCTCAGATGGAAAGAGCCCTGTTGGTGGGTATCCACCATTGTGAGAGAGATGCTGCTGCCTCTGTACAGTTCAGAGAAATAGTTTCCCTTCAAACACCTGAAACACGTGTCCAACCATTGCTCACGTGCATCAGCTTCACCATGACACAGTCCTCACTTTTGACTCTATAACCAGATCACTTGATATACCTGGGCCTCTTCGGGACTAACAACACATGGGCACACAAAGCAGGAAGGGACAACTATTCTCCTTGAATAAGTTAGAACTACTATTCCGAGAGCAATCTGTGGCCTCCACTCTCGGAGAAAAAAAATGCAGCACAGGCCACTGACTTTATAATAAGAGAATGTTTCCAGTATATGGCTATAAATAGATATTTCTGAATTTGGCTGAAGAAATGCCCCCACACCAGCATCCAGTCCACACCACAGAAAACCTCAGACTACTCTGTTTCGTCTGAGACACTTACACAGATAAAAATAGCATGAGAAAGGAAGTTTTCATGAAAGCAACACAAAATTATTAATAAGAGATCAAGTTACAATTAGAAGGCTCATATAAAAGAGAGAGATCTCAAGAACAATTACTACTTTCTCTCTGTTTATCATTCAGCAGCTTGCAGAAGGCATAGAAAAAATGTAGATTGTTTGCATGTTTAAACACAACTGTTTATGTATACTACACATCATTTACACACAAGTGATGTGTGTATCTATAAAGGCAGGTTTCACAATAGCAAATTGATCTTAGTAAGAGGAACAACACACTTGAGTTGCGATGCTGGGCATCTGTGTTATTTCCACATTCAGAAGATCGACTGAATTACTGTATCTTACTGTAAGATGATAAAAAACATGCATAGTAAATCTCTACAAAAGAGAAAGCAAGACAGTGAAAGAAGGTAGCTGGCAGTGACAGCACCTGATTTACTAGCCTAAATGAAGATATTATTAAAGGTTAACAGCAGACAGAATCCCTCAGCAGAAGAGTCCCTCTCATTACACCTTGGAGTGAAAGAAAAAAAATAAAGCTGAGGTTCAACACACCACCTCAGAGCTCCTTCGCTGCTAAAAGCCATCTTTACCCCATCTCCATTACCAGTTCAAAACCCCTCTGCTAGGCCAGAACTCAGCTGCCTTGGTCCCCTTTCCACCCGTGACCCACAAGCACAACTGTTATTCAAAGCTGTACCCGGTTTCCAAGGTGCACAACACCCAGAGATGAAATAGTGTTGGCTCAAAGGAATTTCAGAGGATGTCAAATTACTTCAAAATAAGCATTTTCAGGGCATGTTGTTGAGGCATATTTTTTGATGCAGAAAGGGGCAGGGGGGAACAAATGACCAGAATAATGCCCTTTCTCAAGGAAAGGAGAAGCACAAATGATAAATCCACTGGGGAAATCACTGTCTTGATACAATCTACTTGAAAAGTTCACTTCAATTCTCTCTGTGCAGTGATGAAAAATAATGTTTAATTAATCCCCTCATTACACCAAGATTCTCAGTTCTATACCTCCTGAATTGTTTTTTCTTAGCAAACTATGTTACTATTTATAATCCAAACACATTGCTTCATACCAGTTACCTTTCTACAGTAGTTCACACTTTTCTATTGCTTATTCTTAGCCTTGGAGAAAATAAAATCCTACAAACTTGGGTTTAGCTCTAAGTTTTGGCTGTATGAACAAGTCACCATAGGCTTCCAAGCAAATTAATTAACCTAGCATGCATGTTCATACAGATGCTCTTATCCCAGAAAGAGACGCCAGGTAGCTTGTCACTCCCATCCTGCACTCAGCCCAGAGAAAGCGCCTGCGTACCTGTAGCTAACACCACTGCCTTCAATAAGGGTGGGTTGACTTTACAGTGATGCCAAACTGGGCCACAACGGGCAAGCCTGCTCTTTGGCAGCATGCTCCTGAAGCACTGGTGTTTTATGATCCTGCAGTGCACAGCTTTGAGAAGCTAAACCAGTAAAAAATTTAATCCAACTGCTATTCCTCCATTAAAAGAAAACCCTAAAAAACCCAGAAGTGGCTCACCAAGGAATCAGGGCCAGATTAATGGAAAGGGTGCATCCTTGGAAGGAGGGAATAGGACCATGCCAGCTGTAACGCAGGCTGTTCTGTGAGGTGGAATAACATCCTAGGTCCACTCACTAGCTTATCCAACAGTTATTTATGCATCTAATACCACAATGCAAAGAAAACCAGCAAAGAGAGAACTCTGGAAAAGTTTCACAAATGCTAACCAGTCCAGTACTGTCCGCTGAAACTTGCTGGAAGTTCAGAGAAAATTTCCTGGCTTTTAAAATTCCTTTGCCTGTCATGTGCTTACTTGAACAGTCAGGTTGTCAGCGACACCTCGCCTACCATCCTGACAGTGCTCGCAAGACACTGGTGGAGCACTGCAGTGAATCTTCTCCACTGCACACACCAGATGATGCGGAGAGCCAGAACCTCGGGGCAGCCCCATGCTGGGCCGGCCCCACAGAAGGTACTAAGGGGGCTGAAGGTCCTTGCTGCAGGCTGAACACAGGGACTCTTCTCTCAGTGCGTGTTTTGCACATCCTGAAAACAGGCTGCCATTACACCTTCCTTCTCTCTTCCGTAACACGTGTTGCCCCAAAACCTTCAAAGCACCTTTCATACAGGGAATAACTACGCTTACCGACTTTACTGATCAGGACAGCAAGGCGGAACAACATACCCAAGGTCACTCAGAAGTTGACTGGGATTCCCAGTTCAGTATTTTATTTTCTAGGCAGGACAGATTTACAAGCACGTGGTCAGTTATCCAGCAGCCTATTTTAACAAGCTAATAAACATTTTGGGTAATTCCCCTTTTACCTTACAGCAGTAGCAGATATTTCAAAAGAATTAAACCTAATACATACATAACAAGAATCTCTGCATCTATATAAAATCAGCTCAGTTGGGAATGGCACAGAGAGGACTGAAGATGTTACTAGAACTCCTCACATAGGCTTGTTTGGTCTGTTAACAAATGGTTTTGTCATCACCAACTAATATTTGTATATGCTGAAGATGCATTTATGATTAATTTACATCAGACACGTCAAAACGGGTAGCAAAATGCAGAGCAAATGCTACAAACCAGCTACAAGCACCACATGGGAACTAGAGACACAGAATGGTCAAAACAATTTTGAGGTGCAATCAATCTAATTTAGCATTGACTCCTAGCACCTGGCACCAGAGACTTCAGGGGAAGGTACCAGAAACCGTGCAGTGGGAGTGTTCCATGCACATGGGTAGTTTTCCCTTAGTCCTATGCAAACCATAACTATCGGTTTACATCCTGACTCAGAAAAAAAATTGTCCAATTAGTAAGTTAATCTAGCTGATGTGACCAAATGATTTTGTTCATCTTATCTACAAAACTTCAGTGATTTTACCCTGAATTATAATTCTGACAATGAAGTTGATCATTAATCTCTGAATTAAACACATACTTCCTCACTGATGTTGACAGAAATTACACATGCAAAACGTTCAGAGGATTAGGCTATGTATTTTACTGTGCATTTTAAAGTTATTAAAAACAAAAAAAACCCCAAGCCCCACTCAACAGCTATCAGACAGTCCTTTCTATTTAAATTAAGGACCAAAGTATATTACCACTGTGGTAGTAAGTGAGGATAGCTGAGGCCTACAGAATATGTTTAACAGGAGTTGACGGTTGTACAACAACTGGCCTAACCTGAATCTCCCTAGTTTGGTACCTTTAAAGTAAAATATCCGAATAAATTAAAAAAAAAAAAAGAAAGTACAGTATCAAATCATTTTCCCAAAAGCTTTTTTTTTTTTTTTTTAATTTAGTTCAAGGAAACAGAAAATCTGTTTTCAGAGCAACAAGTCTCCCGGTGTTTATCAAAGCCAGGCAACTCCAGAGCCAGAGCTAATGCAGACACAGAAATGCACACGCTGGAATTTGATGAGCACGTCTCATTTTGTCCCACTAAGGCCTTATTTTTGGGGGGAAGGGGGAGTGGCACGGGCAACCCAAACCTTCAGGCAGATAAAAAAAAACCCCAAAAACCCCAAAAAACCACCATACACCTTCTCACGAACGCTACGGCTGCTCCTCAGCAAGGATACCCCGCATTACTCCCAGCCACGAGGAGCAGAGCGGCTCCCGCCCCACCCGCAGCCGCCGGCCCGGCACCCCCCCAGACTTCAACTCCCCCCACACACACACCCCACGTGGGGGAACTTTCTGCGGGGACAAACGCCGGACCCTCCTCCTCCCCCCCGCCCCGAAGCTCGCAGGGAGCTGGCGGGCAGGGAGGTAAAGCCGGGCGCGAAGAGCCGGGCCCGGGCGGCCGGGGGGGGCAGGCGAGGGGAGCTGGCTGCTCCTCCGCCTCGCCTCACGCCGGGAGCCCGGCCCCGCGCTCGGTACACCGGTCCCATTCGCTGACTGGAAATCTCATTACCGCCCGTCCTTCGTCCCCCTCCCTCCCCACATTTCCCCCTCTGCGAAAGGAGAGCGCTCCCCGCAGCCGGTGAGAGAAAAACCCGGCCCGCAGCCTTGAGGACGGGCGGACTCCCAGTGAGCGCGGGGTGGGGAAGGGAGGGAAGCCGAGCCGCCGACAGCGCG
>JAVJGG010000007.1:34943240-34954467 GCA_035590195.1 Aviceda cuculoides
GCGGAGCGGCCCTGAGGGCCGCTCCGCGCCGCTCCTCCCCTCCCCTCCTCTCCCCCGCCCGCCCTTCTCTCGGCGCAGACATCGGGCGAACGACGGCGGGAGACCCGCAGGTGCCTTTGAGGAACCGTAACTCTTCCCGGAGAAAGCGGCGAGGCGAGCTGGTAAGACGCCGCCGACAGGCTGAGCCTGCCGGCGGGCGGTGAGAGATAAGGGGAAGACAAGCCAAGGCTCCTTGATGTTTCCCCACCTCCCAGCTTCAAGCTATTTCGGCTAGGCCGCTGATCCATTAATTGGGGAAAGGCGTTGTTTTTCTCTTCGTGGTTGCCGCCGCTCGGGTGTTTGGCCTGTTTTGCCTCCCCCCCCCCCCCTTTTTTTTTTCCACCAGTGAGGCCGTATCTCAGATTTTTCAGGCACGTCGTCTTTAGTATGGAGGGCAGCGTTGCCTGCGTGATTTCTAATCATTCTTTTGCTCTGCTTTTAGCTCTCACTTGGGAGCAGGTGGGGGGGAACCATCGCAGATTTAATATTCCGTGAGGCAGTAACTAAAATTAGAAAAACAGGCTGCGGAGTCAGGGTGGCATTGTCACAGGAAGGATGCTATTTTTTTTCCTGGAAAGAGAAACGTTAGATACCGATGATCTGTCACAACAATAAGCGTGATTAATACGTACGTTATATTTCTCCCATTTACGTGGGTTGATCTTGAAAAAGGTACTGCCTGTGCCTGTAAAGCTAATTGTGCATAGGTTCTCTGAGTATTGATGCCAAAGCTATTATCAACATGTACTAAGACATCTTTAACTCAATATCACTGCAAGACACTTTTTACTGGTTCGTAAGTCAAGAGGAAGTTGCTTTTAAAAAGAACGTGGAGAGAGAGATGCCTACTGAGCAGGAGAACAGCTGCAAAAGACTTAAGAGCACATATTTGCTAGATTCAGCCATTAGTGCTGGGATCCCACTCCCTGTTTAAATCTCTGTTGTCTTCCTGCTAGCTGGGAGGCACAGCCTATGATTTCAGTCAAAACTTTGCAGGATCGGGTTCTCTCTTCCTGCTTCGATGTCATTGACTTCAATGAAACCACAACAAATCCTTATTCTGATTTTAGTACTCAAAATATTCTCCTCAGTTCCTGGCATCCAGATAAGTCCCCAGAAAGTGCGATTCAAACTGAGACTATAACCTTAGCATTTTCTGTAATCGTGTTCTATTCCTTGTGGTCTTCTTGCCCCATCTTTAATAAAAAATATTTATATATATATCTCCTAGGCTTAGAGATTAAGTGAAAATTTCCACTTACTAACTCCAGAACAGAGAAGCGTACATCCTGTTCTTTTGTCAGAATAAGTGTATTTATATGAACGTACTTGCTATCTTATGACAATGTAATTGGTAAAAAGTGGCTAAGTAGCCCAGCTGATTAGGGGACTAAGGTGATAGAAAGTATCTGATCCTGGTTTGTTTTGTGATAGACACTTTCACTAGCATGGTCAAACACCTGAAGGGATTTGATGCCGTGCTATTACTGAAGTGTAATTGCAGGTGGAGACCTGCCTTTCTGGCAGTTCTCACCTTCATTTCTCTAGTATCTATAATACTTGTATCTGCCTATTGTTCATAGAAAGAGAATACTGTGAATTAGGAAACATTTCCAGCATGCTTGTAAAATGCAAAGATTACAACTATTATTTTCTTCAATGAGTGAAAATAGTTTCATATTGATTCATGCAGCTCATGCTGTGACAGCATTTAGGTCCAAATTCTGAAGACAGGCAACCAAATGTCAATGAACATCATGAAATATCTTTAAAGGACACATTCACAGACTGATTTGACATATTCCAAATCCAAGTCATTATTAAAGGATAGGTTTAACCTTCTCAAGGTGAAGTGTTACTGGATGGGCAGAATCACTCTGAAATGATCCATGTTGCTAGCAGGTATTGTGCTGTGTACAGCCCATGAAAAATCAGTGCTCCTTTTCCAAGTAACCAACAAATCAAGCTATCAAGCAACACAGGACAGATACCTTCATACACTTTAGTTGCTGCTTTGTGCCATTTAAAGAACGCCAGGGAGTTGTAGACCTTATTTACCTGGTTAAGCAGGGTTTACATGTACTTGGTGTCACTGACATGGTATAAAAAACCTGACGCATACTGGTTGATCTAGTCCAGTTGATCTAGAAGAGAGTGTCTTCTGCTCAAATGTCATCATCTGCTTTTTTGTGAGATTTCAGTGTAATCATCATTAATAATTTAGGATACTTTACTAAATTTTATGAGTATTTAATTCACATTTAATTTCATGTCTGAGTATAACTTTACAATTTATTCCTATTTTGTGTCTTTCAGTATCCTTATTGGGACAATGTTGGTATATGTGCTCATTTTGTAGCGGTTGACAAGGATGTGGGTCAGAAAAAAAAGAGGACTCCCATTCTAACTAGTAGATAGGGTTCCTTCTGTTACTCAGTTTATTTGCTGCATTTCTAAAGCGCAAAATAAAAGCATGCCATTTCCTGCTTACTTGGAGAAGCCAAAGATGCATTATTAATTAAGAAAATGAAAAATATGTGTAATTTAAAGAACAGCGAGCCCCCTAACTGAGGAATTAACTTGCTTACTTGTCCTCCTTAGTGTTGGGAAAGAACACAGACTGCATTTGTGGACCAGCCAAGAATAACTAACTTTGAAAGATTTGACCTAAGATTTTTTTGGTTGTCATGATGGTTTTTAAACAGCCCTGTATTATCATCCTCATAGTAAAAATCATGCGGATTCTGTGGTATTTCAGTGCTTTTGTTTTCCAATTTGGCCTTGATTTTCTGATTTGGTAAGTGAACCGCTTCACGCCTCCTGGAGGTCCGTCCACTGCCATTTCCCATTATCTGGTGGCACACTCATTCTCACCAGGGAAGTTCACTGACCTTCGCAGTGACCTTCCCTGAGTAGAGCTCTTTTTTCACTGTGAGGCTTTTCATGTCACTTTCTAGCTGCCTGTCCCCCTCTGTCACAGACAAACGCACACAGAGGAGCATGAGTCAGAAATGTTATAGCCCATTCATGATGCTTGATTTATGTCAATGTTGTATTCCTGCTGTCCTCCCAACTTCTCCAAAGTGATGCAAGGCTGGGAGTGTGTGAGGTTAGCAAACAAGGGCAGAAGGAGAGGTCAGCAATGTCTCATGGGTCAGATAGCTACTGCAGAAAAGCTAGAGCAGCTGGCAGCTAAGGCAGCTGCTGGTTAGGAAGAAAATGGCCACTGAATTTGACATTACTTAATTAAGAGAGTGCCTTAGCTCATGTTCCCCCTCCTCACTTTGCTTTAGTGTGTTGCAATGGTGGGGGTTGAACAATCGCACTTTCCCAGTAAAGCTCTTGGGTATAGTAGCTGTCTTGTGTTCAGGCTCATTGAAGACACAATTAAATGCCTCTTTGTTTAGCGATAACTGAAACAATGCAAAAATACCACCCAGGAGCTAGACCACATGCAAATGTGCGCTGTAATGGCTTGGCCAGATGGTACAGTACAGGCACTTACTGGGATTCTCATACCAAATGCAGTAGTTATGTAGGTTGTTTGTGTCTGTATGTGCATGTAGAAAAGAGAAACTGCAAAACCATCATAAATGCACACAAAGACAAATGTCTCAAAGATGGCCACAAAAAAAAATACGTAGCATGATCTTCAAAAATAAGAGCGAAAGAGAGCCCTTGTAGGAAACAGTACCCAGAAGAAAAGACAAACCTGTGGTCAAAGCAAAATAGCCTTACTATGGCCAGAGGAAAAAGAGACCTTTTAAACATCCTTTGTAGATGAACAGAGTTGCATTAAAGAAATTCCTCTCTCCATTTCTCCTCTTCAAAGAAAAATGATGTGGGATTTCAAAGTCGGTCTAATTTTCTAAGTCAAAAGAGATTGCAATATATTGTAAGCCCCTGCATCACTCTTATTCCTTCCTCTGGTGGAGATACAAACTAAACTACTGAAGGGCCTGCTACAGCCACAGTTCAGACTGGAGCAGGCTTACTCAAAGCTAATTCCAGGCGTGCTTACTCTAGTTGTGGTGAAAAGGAAGATCCTGCACATTCTTTTGCATTGTTTTGCTTGTTCAAGCCTTGCTGCCTCTTGCAGCATATGTATTAATATAGTGGATCAAAATTTCTGCTATGATTTAAGAATGGTTCTCTCTGAATTCAAGAACACTCTTCCAGTATCCAAGAATCTGAGCATTTTCCAATATTTGCATATGAAACTGGTGGTTGATCATGGGGCAAGAACAAAGGAAAGCAAGCTGCATCTTTTTAAACAAAAGGGTATTTTATAAGAAGCATTCCTATTTAACCAATAGGTTGCAAGCTTTGAAGGGAGAAACTCCACCACTTGTAATATTTGAAAGAATCCATGAATGTGTCTTGAGGTGATAAAAATTTTTATTCTTTGCTATGGAAACACAGTAAAAGTCATGGAGTGAAGTTCTGGCCCAATGAATTCAATGGGAATGTTACTGATACCAACAGGGATTTCACCCATTTTTTGTCATCAAAGTCAAGGCCATAGCAAAAGTAGACTTAATAGTAGTAAAATACTAACAGTATTTTGTTTCCACTTTAGATATCATGGACAATACTATGAGACATTAAAAATTCTTTTTATTTTCGGGTTTCAAAATCAAACTAAGATGATTGAATTTTTAATCACATAAAACAGTGATTCTAACAGTGTTATATCCCAGATGTGAGTGATCTGCTTCATTTCCACTGAAATCAGTGAGATACAGGTGTGCAGATCAATTGGAGCTTATACTTGCACATCTCTGATGCCACACTTTTCAGAATGAAACGGATGTTCCTAACAACCACGTAAATTCACATTGAAAACTGATAGAGTCCTAAAGCATGCAAGGATTACTGAAGAAAAGATATTCAATGTTTCTTTACTTCAGACCCTTCTTTTTTTCCACTATAACTTCAAAAGGTGTGATTTTCTGGACATATCTATGATACCTCTTTGCCGTCTATCTTAATTTTCCTTTTAGTTTGAAGGTGGTATCACTTGCAAGGCAGTCACATCACTTCTGAGGATCTTGTTTATGTGCGTCAATGACTGGAAGAAAAGATTACACGAGCTCATAATCCTCTCATTGCTCTTATAAGTTGTTGGATAATTTCTGATGTCATCTTTAGAGGCTTTGTGCCTCCGTAACGCAACAAATCAAAGAAAAACATGTACCAAATCACAACACATGCTTACTTCCTATTTGCGTGGTAATAAGGTAGGTCATGTTCTGAACTCAGCTGTACTTTATTTGTCTGTCTTGTTAAACATTGTTATTAAGCATACCTGTTTTATAGGGGACTTTATGCTATTATACCTGTATTGCAAAAAAAAAAAAAAAAAAGAAATAGCCAAATGCCATATGACATTCAATGTCTTTTTGTGGTTAACACTCATTTACAGTTCTCAGTAAAATGACATTCAAAGCTATAAAATGTAGATCTGTACAATTGGTTAACTGAGAATAAAAATAAAGTTAAACACAGAAGCAGCTGAAGATAAAATTAACAGAGACGAAGAGGATTCTGGATGGATTATCTTTATTTATGTTAAGAGACTTAAAGGCAGGATTAAAACAGGCAGTCAAAGAATGCGCATGGTTGCCAAACAAGTAAAATGGAGTATCAGATCCATCTAGCAGCATACTAGGCAAATAATTAGGAAGGCTTATTAATTACTGTATTCACATTAAACAGTCTGTAAACAATTACTAGGAACCAAATTTTATAAAATAGATAAAATGAAGAGTATGTCACTGGACAAAAAATAATGCTTCTGCATGTATTGACATAGTTTCTGAATGTACAAATTTAATAGATTATGTTCTTATTTTGCCATCATAACATGGTCTAACATTATACAGCATAGGGAGACATATTTTCTTAATTTCTGTTTTATTCCTGGGAAGATATGTCCCTGTTCGTTTATTTTGAAAACTTTTTCGATATTTATTTTGTAAGACAGTATTATGAAAGGTTAAAAACTTAAATACTTTTTTTTTTATTTTCCTTTAGAAACGTCAGGTGGCAGATAAAACATTATTTTATTGAACCCTCTGCCTTTGTTAAGTAAAAATCAAATCATAACACTAAAATGAATTCCGTGACAGAAAAAATACAGCAGAAAATTTACTGTTCCAATACATTTTCATTGTAACCAATGGCCACTCAGTGATCTACAAACATATATAGTACAAGGCAGCTTTATCCTCTCTCCTAGTAGTAAAGAAACAACAAATACGGTACCTTGCACCACCCTACTGGCTTGGAGACTATGGCCTCTCTTCAGCATCGTGTACTGATACTGCCAGTAATAGATACTTTTCATTAAAACATTCACATATCCATCCCCTGTCTGGAGCCCTATAAAAATCCTGAAGTCCTGAAGCAAAGCCATTTGCCTGAGTACCATAAGCCCTTCCCGGTACTTTTTCTGCTGGCACAGTGTATCTGTGGATGTGGATTTACTTGTACCTCTATAAACATTGTTCCAGTAACAGTCTTACAGTACCACAGCCCCTGTCAGAGTTATTGAGCTAGGCAACATTTTAGTCAAGTGTTGGCCAGATTTCAGAGTGACAGGAAGTTCACCTCCCTTTAAAACCATTTTGGTTTTGGAAAAGCTGCTCTTTAAATCAAATCAAAGTAACAAACTTCTTAGAAATCAGATAATATCTGCATGGGTTAACATGTCAAGCCTAAAGAGGGAGATTTTAGAGGAGTACAAATAATTACTGACTTCTTCCATAATTAACCAACCCAATATTGGGTCTGGTTTACTAATAGTGAAATGCCAAGGAGGATCACGTTGATCAGCAAGGGCAGAAAATAGAGCAGCAACAGGAGACTTTGTTCCTTGTATGTAGATTGTACAAATGTTACACCAAGATGTAACACACAGGCTGACCAACTTTTTAGACATTTTCAGTGCCTCTTCCATAGAACAGCTTGTTAGAAAGCCCACGAGAAGATAGACAGCTTTTGGCTTCACCCTGAGTAGCATTCAGGATCTGGTTTGAAAACTCATTATTTGAAGAGCCATTCTGTGACAACCGCCATAACATACTGTGATGCCGTATCTTTACAGGATCAGCAGCAGCCAAAACATTTAGCAAATTTGTCCTCAGTTTCAAAAAGAGGAGCTATGTAAAAATAAGAGAGTTTGTTAAAAAGTGACTGTAAAAGTGCAGCTAAATTAAATTCTTAGAGGCAGTAAGGAAGCTATTTTAAGAGGCACATTTTAGAAACTTACAGTCTATACGCACTTGGATTATTAAGGAAGGTTTGAGAATGAGCAAAAGGGAGACAGCACAGGTGAACAACAGGCTAAAGGAGGGTATTAGAAACAAGAAGCTTTCTTTTAAAAAAAGATGAAGTAATACTGAAATAAAAAAGAAGAAAAACCCCACATATTCCTGAAGATTAAATGTAAGAAAACAGATTGGGTCCCCCCACAAAGGGATCAAAGCTTATAATAAATCTTTCTTCAACCTTTAGGAAAAGGAAGCCTTCCAGAAGTCTGCTGGACTAATTGATAACCATGGTATTAACAGGAGTACTCAAAGAAAACAAGGCCGTTGCAGAGCAGTTCATAAACTATTTGAGTCAGTGTTCACCAGTGGATATCCTGGAAACGGAAGAGATTTTGAAGAGAGAATGGATGAAACTGATAAAATTAACTGTAAGAAACCACCAGGACCAAATGGAAATTGCTAACAGGTATGTGTAGCTACAGTTTTAAAAGTGTACTGATACCCGGTGTCTGCAGAATGATAAACGGGATGTCAGTTTTTAAGAAGAGTTCCATGGAAGACAGGGTGCCTGATGGGCTGGGGCAGGAAGCCTGCTCTCTCTCTCTTGCAAATCAGTAGAAACTGTGGTGGTGATAGAACTAGTGGACACATATGATCTACTTGGAAGAGTCAACATGACTTTTGTAGAGGGAAATTCTGCCTTACAAATGTCCTGAATTCCCTGAGGAGTCTTAGTTGCATTTCCAAGGGGTAACTCATCCGCTTGGAGCGGATAAGGGAATGCATACCTGTCTGAAGCATCTGGAATATTTACTTCCAATCACACATTTCTGCCTGAAATAGCTGTATCTCTCACCTCTTCCCAACACCTTCCTCAGATACCTTAAGACTTAGTGCTGAATAAGTTGCATCCAATCCCTCTGTCACCTCCCTTAACTTCCTCTGTTGTCAGGAATGTAACTTATTTCCTTTCTGTCATGAGATGAGCAATATTGTCCTGACTCTGGAAAGTGATTTCAAGGGAGAGAACTTTCAAGTGTAGATTTCTAGGGGGAATTGAAAGCATTTTAACCTCTATAATTACAAACCCTCTGTTCTTCATGCTGTGCCTCCATTTTTAGGTCACCCTGAAGAGATGATACTGTATGAACGTGCAGGAATGAACCTGCTCTCAAAGCCTGAAAACACCCTCCTTGCCAACGAACTCTTTAGCAGGTGAAGGAGAATGGGTGCGTGCATATCCCCTACCGGACTTTCTGTGGCAGGAACATTAGAGAAGGAAAATGAAATGCCTCTCCAGAGGCTCACAGGAATGCTACAACCTTTTCTCATGGAACCAACTTATTGCTCAAAAGTAGTTCTCCCTCTCGTACTGCTGTATTTCTACTGTTCATCTGATCAGGTGTCATTTTTGCTCATGAATAGCAGTCTAAAATACGGGCTCCACTATACTGCTTGAAGATCTTACTTCTTAAAATAGCTCCATTTAATTTTTAGACCCTTTTTGTAAATTTGGAATGCTGTGGCAGTTCAGATATCCTTTACAGCCTTCCAGTCTCCTGTGGAACCATAAAAAATTTCATCTGTGCTAAGTCTCATTTTGTACTTGATTTCTGCAGGGCTGCACCCTGCTATTTGCACACAGCAAAGCGATAGTTTTCTTCCATAGTGGCTGGAATAAATTTCTCAAAACTTCTGATTCATTTAATCGAGGGCCAAGGGCTTGGGAAAACATAACTGCTGCAACCCCTGTAGTTATTTTGGTCAGAAATATAATTCTAACTGGCAGTGGAAAGAGACGGAGTCAGTTGAAACAACGGAGCAAAACATCAGCATTCTCAAGTGTTAAGGCCTCTTGATTTTAAAGTGACAGCACCTCTATTTGTGTCTTTTCCTCTCTTTGAGAGGGCTCCACCTCTCAGGATTCTGTATTTTGAGATACTGTCTTCTGAGCAAATAGAAGCAGAGATGACTGCTCTCCCACAAACAGCTTTTTAGTAAACTAGCTTTAGAGTTGTTACTGACACACACATGCTGAATGTAAGCCTGCCTCTCTACTTTCAGACGCATCCCGACCAAGGGAAGAAGACACATCCGCATGGCAGTTTGTGTGCAGGCATGACAGCGGATGAAACCCAAGATGTTCTGTGGCCCGCCAAGCAGTAGACATTTGGCTAGAGGACAGTGTGCCCAGGTGAGCCTTGCAGTGCCTTAAACTGACAGAGAGGCTTAGGAATATAGTGTCCCGTGTGCTCAGGAGGGTGGGAGCTGACAGTGTCTGGAGCTGTCCTGAAGAGATGCAGTGCCCATGCAGCCCTTGTACGGACACGTCCTTAGAGCTAAGTACAATACTTGATGCTCTGAATTATTGGGGACAGTCTGTTTTGTGCCAGACAAGAGAGATGTGGCTGACAGTTGTGAACTTCTGTGCCTCATTTGCCAATAACTGAAGCACTCGGCTGGTAGTGCTGTACACCTGTGCCTGCCTAGCCTGACTCTGTTGTGTTTCTGTGCTGGGAAGAGTTCTGGCCAAGTATTACCTTCTTCTGTTCCCCATGGTGCAAGAAGGAAATCGGGGCCCGTGAGCTAAAAGGGATCTGCAGCACACTTTGACCAAGTTCTTGATGTAGGTGACTGGACCAGGTGTCCAGGGCTTGGCAATTTGCTCATAATGTTCAAAGCTTCAGCACCCTTCATCGTCAAACCTGTCTAATCCTTCCTTGGCTGGAGAGCACCTCTCCCTTCCCTTCTCCCACACACCTCAAACGAGCTCTACTAACGGGCCTGGGAAGTCAGACGTGGTGGATGAGGGTAGCGTGGGTTTCCATGTTTGCATCCTTTCACAAGAAAAAGGAGGTCTTAGTTGGGCTGGGTCTACC
This sequence comes from Aviceda cuculoides, assembly GCA_035590195.1. Taxonomy (NCBI): domain Eukaryota; kingdom Metazoa; phylum Chordata; class Aves; order Accipitriformes; family Accipitridae; genus Aviceda; species Aviceda cuculoides. Next base: position 34,953,433 of record JAVJGG010000007.1, read on the forward strand.
TCTGCTGACAGGTGCCTTCCTGCAGAGTTGGGAAAGCGAGGGGAAGAGATGGGTAGTGCCTCCCACTTTCCTCTTGCCCTATGGAACTCCTATTTCCCCATGCAGGGAAGGCATCCCACCTCCTGGCTTCGTTCACTGCTGCCCCGTACCTCCCGGCCAGGAGCCTGGCGGTACCCGGACACCGGCAGCCTCACGCTTTGGACGCGCTGGCCTTCCAACACCAAAGCCCCAGCTACCGCCTGGCCGGCAGGTTTGAGAAGGAGTGGGTTTCTCTGTTGGCTACCTTTTTTTTTTGCCTGGTGAGGCTAAAGCACTGGCCATGTCTCGGTCCAGTCCGAGTACCGGGTCAATTAAATGTGGAATCGGCGAAATCTCGAGTTGAACGAAAAAAATAAAGCCCATGACCTGAAACACTGGACTCCTCTGTGGTGAATGAGGCGTTTAAATCGGCGCTCAGACACCGGTAGGTTTTCCCGGGGGACCAGCAGGCAGCTGGAACCACCTCTCTCGAGCCACACACGCACACACACACACACACTGAGCGGTCCCCGGGCCCAGCGTTCGGGGGAAGCCGTGGGGAAGCCGGGCCGTAAGCAAGCCGGGCCCTACGGCGCCGGGCCCCCTCCGCCCCCCGACACCGGTCCTCTGCGGCACCCCCGCCGCCCGCCTCTTCCTCCCCACGTGATGGCGCCCGGCCGGGAGAGGGAGGGGCTCGAGGCCTCCGCTGCGCTCGGCGACTACAGCTCCCGGCAGGCACCGCGCCCCGCTCGGGGCCCGAAGGCGGGCGCCTCCCCTCCCCCCCTTCCCAAACGGCCGCCGGGCTCACGTGACCGCCGGGCGGCCAACCGGGTTTGAAGCTGGGTTTTTTTATCCGCCCCTTCCCCTCCCCACAGCGCTTCTGCGATCAGATTGATCTAAGATGGCGGCGGTGGAACCGGTGAGTGTTTCATTCCCTTCTCCCGCCCGCCTCTCTCTCTCGCTTCCTCCCTCAGCCTCGCTCCTTCCTCGCTCTCTCGCCGCCGTCGCCGCCTCCTC